>JAYMSL010003748.1:0-11982 GCA_036897195.1 Plantago coronopus | reverse complement strand
TTATAGTGATGTTATGTATAATGATTTTTGGTAATGTTAGTACTATTATAAGTGATGTTATGTTGATGTGTTGTCGATGCTATGTTGTTGCTGGAATTGCCAATGTTACCTAAGTGGTCTTTTTGAAAAGACCACAAATAGGTGGTCTTTCCCAAGTTCTTCTCATTTTATTAATTTTGGCGAATTTTGCTCTCGCTCCCGTTCCCGCTCTCGTTCCATGTGACTAAGGGTAAAGGTTTGTGGGACGAAAGGAGTAGCAAGCGAATTAATGAATGACTTAGCATAAAACCTGTCAAAAGACTCAAAACTGAAATATATAGTAGTGTTTTCCTCTTATCTAAGGAAATTTAAGCTCGTTCTCACCTCTGTTTACATGAAGGTTGTAACTTCTACGTTTGCACAAATTATAACCCAAATATACAAATTCCATGCACGAATATGTACATTCTAACTAAAATGTATAACAATAAAAGTCAACTTCATGATGACACTTTTTGTGAAATTGTTGTTCGTAAAGTGTACCGAGATAAAATTTACCCAAATTTGTTGCCCTTTTAGTTCTTTATCCGGGCCTCGTCATGATCCGACTCAAACATGTAAACTAGGCCCAATGTAAAGAGTTAGATTGAGCCCAAGTAGGCCTAAATTTAATTAAAAGCTGGATTGGGCTGAGCCGAGTTTAATCTGGAAAAAGCTAACCCTAGTATATAAAGACTGCCAAACTTAGCTCAACTCCAATCTCTTCCTGAAGAATCCTCCGTCACCGTCGCTCCATTTCCTCTCATCTCCGGTAAGAAGATTTCTCCATTTTTTAGCTAAGTTCATGATTCACTTCTGTCGTAAAACTGTTAATTTGTGTTGTTTTCGTTCATAATAGAGATAAAAGGTGAAAAATGGCGACATACGCAGCAGTGAAGTCGACGAAGCCGGGTTTGGAGGAACCCGCCGAGCAGATTCACAAGATCCGAATCACTCTTTCCTCAAAGAACGTCAAGAATCTCGAGAAAGGTTCCTTTTTTTGCTGATTTTCTCATTTAATTCGTTAATTATTACTTATTTGACTTACAGTTTTACATCCTTTGTTGTACAATGACCTCTGGTAATGCTAGTTTTGTATTCAACTAAATTAATGGATTCAGCTATTCAGTTACAGCTCATCTCCGATTGTATTGAGGACTAGATTGCGAGCTGAGCTGTTTAGGTCGTACGTGTGATTTTTCCGATCACTAGAACTGCAGATAATAAATTTAAGATAATTCAGCTGCTGTCATTGCTAGTTTACTGGGATTCTAAGCTTTCTGTACAAATTGGTCCATCATATGTAATGTTGGGCTGTAGTTAGTTATGGGGCAATTGATTTCAGTTAATAAAATTCTGCAATGTTCTGATTATATGGTTAGTCTGGAGAATTCTAAATTTCCCAGATGTTTTCATTTGTATCTAATTTATCTCTTTGGATGCCGTCTTTGTGTTTATAGTTTGTAGGAGGTCTGAACTCCGTACATTTTCTTGTTATCAAGGAGTTCAGGTCATATGAGTTGTAGTGCTGTCATTTGTTGTTAGTCTGTAGGGGTATACAAAGTTACAAACATTATTGTATTGTTGATCTCTGATATATGTTAACACGGTGATAATTCAGGAGATTTTTGTCAGTATCATTATCGCATAAATTTAGGAAAAGTGCGATTCATTTGATTAAAATTTGGTGCGATAGTTTGCTGACATTAATGATGTTTTGCCAGTGTGCTCTGATTTGGTTCGTGGTGCCAAGGACAAGAGATTGAGGGTGAAGGGACCAGTTAGAATCCCTACTAAGGTTCTCCACATCACCACCAGGAAGTCTCCATGTGGTGAAGGTAATTAATCTTCAACTTATCATTTATGCATGTATAAACCTTCGACGTACCGTATTTGGAATGTGTTATTTCTTCTGTTATATATTGCGCTCAATATCCTTTTCCCAAGTTATTGCTGGGAAAGGGATGGTGTGTTTCCATCTTATGTACTAATAATGATGTTGAATTGATTGGACATTATATGTGCACTATATTTTTCGATTGGAAACAATCCATTCGATATTGAATTGCTTATCAATCTTCTTTTGTGAAAGTTGTATTCAGGGCTTGCTTTTCAGTTTAATCAGAATTAAAATTCATCTCTGATTAAATAAATATTCTCCCTCGATTTCACCTTGTAACAAGTTGGTTTATCATTTTGTTTGTCTTCAGGAACCAACACCTTTGATAGATTTGAACTCAGAGTTCACAAGCGTGTGATCGACCTGTTCAGCTCCCCTGATGTTGTGAAACAGATCACTTCAATTACCATTGAACCTGGTGTTGAGGTTGAGGTCACCATTGCTGATCCTTAAGTTACTTGCCTTGGTTCCATGTTTTTGTCAGACTTGTTTATCTATGTCAAACCAGCTAGGAGCTTGGCACTCATGTTTCAAACATCCAATACTGAAATTTTCATTCGTAGCTATGTTGTCTAGTGTTTCTCTTTACTGCTTGAAATTTTGACATATCATTTGACTATGGATGAAAGGTGAATGTTTGTGTTATTTTCGTTTGAATCCATACAAACAGAATGAACTTCTTTAGTACTCCTATTTGTTTGGCTGTAATATCACGAAGCTCTGATAAGATCTTGCAAATTCCCGAAACCAGCTTGCATAAATTCGTTCCATGAGTATCCGTGGTTTAAATATTCAGAAGCACCCAAGTTAACGCGTAGATGCTTTGATTGACCTGCCTTCCTCACAATAATAAACTGAGTATTTGTCTTGAAGCTCTTTCCATCTGCAGATACCAAGCTCCTCCTTCCTGGAGAGAGTTGGTTCCAACAGACTCAACAAGCTTGTATCCGGTGACTGTGAAAGCGGCATGAACTATAAGCTCTACCTTCGTAGCTGTTCGACGTAGAACATAACTCGGCTTGGCTTGGAATCCATATGACTTCAGTTTAAAATTGAGAAAAGAAGATGACCTGATAGTAGCACAATCAAATATCTCAAAAAAAAAAAAAAAAAAAAAATAGTAGCACAATCACTTATTGACTGACTGTCCTGGACTAATACCATTCCTTTGTAGTTCCATTTTACTTTCCGGCATTATGTCAAACAGCTTGTAGACGTCCTTAAGTAGCTCATCTGTTTTCTCTAAATCGCCACTTGAAGCTTTGATGTAATTTCTCCATCCACTGTATCTTCAAATAGGCAAGTGACACATTGAAACTAGTATTGACAACCGAACTTCAAAGCAAGCTGCATTCCAAAGGGAGAAACAGAAGACAGAAAATCGTATTGTTATATAAAAACCAAGCAATCTTTGAAACTCGTACTGATCACGATTCAAACATTAAGCAGCTAACTTATCAAGTACAGATAGTTTGATAACAAAAGAAGCTTAAACTTAGAAGTACATGTACATGCAATAATTATTGTTTGTGTCTTGACAGCTCCATTCTCATTCTATGATTTTTACCGCCTGCCAGAAATTGAGCAGTCAAAATTTAAGCAAGTCGATGAATATAGACTCTCTCGTTACACGTTAGCAGCTTATTATAGTCTTTAAAATTATGCTAGCAGGTTAGCTTCAGACAATAATCTTTTCATATATTGATAATGGAATACACAATAATCAGAGTTTGCATCACAATCAGCCTGGTGCACCAACAAAAATCACAATTGAAACTACTGGTAAAATACTTCTCCAGGACATTTACCATCACAATTAAATTATCCTGCCTTCTGCTCATACTAGTTATCTTTAGTTATTCTAAACAAAGTTGTTACATGCTCTTCTGAGTTTTACTGTTATCCCTAGTTATAAGGCTAAAGCATTCTGACCAAAGCAAATACAGAACAACAATATAACAAATAATTACCTGTTGTAGAATAACAATAATTGAAAGCTAAACTGAGAGTTCAAGCAGCAGATTCATAGTTTAGTTTCCATGGAAACTTACGCATAAAACGTGATACGCCTACAGTCTAGGGTAACATTTTCCGAGATTGGTAGCTGAAAAACATAAACATCAAGTGACCAGAAGGCAGAATGCACGGAAGGGAAATACATAAAAGGTTTAACATTACATACGTATTCATATCCCAAATCAATAGTAGTACTTCCAACCAACCTTGCTAGCAGCATAGTGCAGAGCCGGCCGACCACCATCATTTTTCGAATGGTGAATCTAACAGAAGTCCTTGAATTCTTCTCCAAAGTAAAAACAAATCCAGGATTTCTATTACTACATTAATCAAACTTGCAAAGACCTTGAAACTCAAAAGATAATATATTGCAGAAAAAAATTCATAGAAAATAGAAAAATGAGCTCCTATCACATGAGTTTGAGCTAGATGTTACTTTTTGTATTGCTGAACATTTCCCTGACTTTGAATGATAAAATGAGACTTGTAGATGACAAGAACAAGTGGAAATTATGCTGCACCAACGGAATATGAGAGAAAAATTGCAAAAAAAATCCATAGAAAATAGAAATATGAGCTTCCTATCACATGAGTTTGAGTTGGATGATACTTCTTGTATTGCTGAATAATTCCATGACTTTGAATGATAAAATGAGAGTTGTACATGACAAGAACAAGTTGAAATACAGAACTAAATGAGTATATGAGAAATATTGCAGGAAAAGTCTTCGGAAAATGGAAAAATGATGTTCCTATAGTATGAGCTTGGGATAGATAATGATTCTGATATTGCTGAACATCTAGATGAGTTTCATAGACAAAATATGAGTTGTATATGAGAAGAACAAGTGGAAATGGTGCACCAAGTGAAAATGTGAGTTAGAGGCCTGAAGTGAAGTGGCCTTTACCCCTAGATGTATTTCGTCTTAAAAAAATAGTACTAGAACATTACACTTACCAGCAGCTAAAGTGAAGCTATGGCAGCTCAGCATCTTAAGGTCCCAATCTTGGCAGCTTCCTGAGAGTCTATCAAACAGAATGCCACCTCGTTCTTCTGCTTCGATTGATTCCACCCAAGAATTCAATCTAGCTACAAAAAAAAAGGTGAACCAATAAACAACTCAGTAGTAGTAAAAGCTGAGAGTAGACCATCCCATGCACGCAGCTAAATTTGAATATAAAAACAAATTGCAGCTCATTCAAAATCACTAATCTCATCATTGAACAAAGTTTACAAAATCCATAATCAAATTCCAATTACAACGACCAAACTAAATGGATACAAAGACAATCAATCATTATTCATTAGAACAACTATAATTCACTTCATCAAGACCAACTTTGTCATCACTATGGTAGATGTCTTCTTCGTCATCCTCATTTTCATCCTGGACACCAAATACCGCATTTTGAATCATATGATCGAATTCAACATCAGGTTCATCAACTATATTTCCCTCGGAATCATTCCTTAGCCACGTATCATCACCATCCAAATCCAAAGAGCTATCACCAAGTGGTTCCTCGTGAGATGGACCGTCATATTGTTCATTAGTAACATCATCTATTGGCTGATCAGAAGTGATATCCACTATACCACGAGGAAACATTTTCACCGCAACAGACCAATCTGGTTCAACGGGATCTTATATATACATACCACAGTTTTGAGCTTGAGAAGCTAACGTAAAAGGTTTGTCTGAGATGCGATTGTGCTTGCACAACAAATGCTTGAAATTTACCATTGGCTCATCCAAGCCCACCGAGGATGATTAAATGAATTCACATCATCTGAGCTCAGCTAGCTCTTATACAGTTATATCTCTGCTGTCTTCTCGCTTTCGGGTAGTTTAAACTGAATCAGGGAAAAACAGGTTCAAAGTACTCATATAGAATGATTGGTTTGTGTGTAAGTGAACTGAATTTGTGCTATGTTGTACTGAGATGGAGTTTAGCTACATGCCTACATGGACACTGGACAATTTGCAAAAACTTAGTGAATACATAACAGCATGAAAAGGAAGGTTTCCCTGTCTTTTGGTATAATCCAAGCTTGTTTGTGTAAAACTTGAAATGGTTATGGAGAAATTGTTCTGCTGTTTGAGTTGTTGAGTGCAAAACTTTTATACCTCCTTACTTGTAATTATCATTTATTTTAGTAAAATTTTGGTGATTCCAAAAAAAAAAAAAAAAAATGAAGTCTTGTGCCCAAGAATAAAAGTGAAGTAACCTTCAAAGTATGTTTTCCATACATGTACCAATTTGTCCGAGAGGGAATCCATGTGAATATTCGGTTTCTGGACTAATAGTAGCTTTCTTGAATGAGATATGCAGACGAATAATAAAGGTCATAGGATTTGCCCGATTCAGATTCTAGCCTAATGGAAACTGATTGCGTTTTCATGTTTTGGTCGCTTTTGCGTTTAACTCTTCTAGTTGTGACTGCTTACACCACTTTGGAGTAGCAACTTTATTCTAAAACGAATATTCAAAATTGTCATAGCCTCATAGGCGCCAGATTGTACAAACCACACAACATGACTGATCTTGTAATGTAACTATACTTCTCTATTATGCAGCAGAAAGCGATCTTCTTCATCGAGTAATCATTATGCTCCATTTTATCAACCTCTTCCTTGGAATGGTTGCTCGGTATACGCATCATACAAATTTGATTCCTTTCTGAGCAGCAGCGAATCACTGTGGAACAAGGACACACCAAGAAAAAAGTAAAAATCTCCGATTGAACTAAACTGAGAGTTTAAGCTGCAGATTCATTGTTTAGTTTCCATGGAAACTTACGTATACAACAAGATAATCCTAGAGTCAAGGGTAACATTTTCCGAGTATGGTAGCTGAAAAAATAAACATCAAGTCACCAGAAGGCAGAATGCACGGAAGGAAAATACATAAAAGGTTTAACATTACATACATACTCCAATCCCAAGAGAAAGCCACACTTTTTGCAGCAAATGCCCTGATCCTTGAATCGTCTGTGTCCTTGTGTTACCTCTGGATCATTGACGATATCTGAAGATCTGTGTAGATATCACATTTGATTAAAACATAGAATTGGACACTGATTACGAACCAATAACAACAGGACGGAAACATGTAGCATAATTGAGATACGAAGTCTTACATCTATTTGAACATCATGCAGCATTTACCATTCACCGTTTCCTACAGTATACAAAATACATTAGAATTAAGATAACTGAACAATAACAATACAGGTTCAACAATAAAGACATAAAAATGGTAAGTCGTGATCTTAATCCTACTGTTCAATTACTGTCAATACTGAATTATAACTCACAAAACATACAAACAATCCAATACATATTCTTGATCCAAAACGCTCGAGAGTACCACTTTGACAGTGAAAATAAAGGCCAATCCGTAGAAAACGACTGCCGAGAAAACAGAGGAATGGGATGATTACCTTCGATTCCTTATCATTATATAGCGCAATGTGGGCTTTACAGCTACGACATACATATGTATCTGAAGAATAAATGAGTTAATCAGAACAATAAATGCAGGAAACAGGAGAAAACGATCTTCTTAATCGAGTGATCATCATGCTCCATTTACCCACCTCGTCTTTTCAATGGTTCCTCAGTAAACGCATCATACAAGCTCGATTCTTTTCTTAGCAGCAGCGCATCACTTTGGAATAAGAACCGATAAAAAAAGTAAAAACCTCTGATATTTGAACTAAACTGAGAGTTTAATCTGCAGATTCATAGTTTAGTTTCCATGGAAACTTACCTTTGCAACATAAATCTTCCTTCTTGCACGTCATCTGCTGGGTTAGCCACTACGAGCTGAAAAACGTAAACATCAAGTCACCTGAAGGAAGAATGTACTGTAGTAAAATACATCATAGATTTTGCATTACGTACGTATTGAAATCCCAAATCAGCGTCACACTTTTTGCAGAAAATGCCTTGTTTCGTCATTTCTTTGCGTGCTATTATGTTCTCTCGATGAGTGATGATATTCGAAGATCTGTGTAGATATCACATTTGCATTAAAATGTAGTTCTGGACACTAATTACAAATGAATAACAACAGGATGGAAACATGTATCGAGATACGTAGTCTTACAGATCTTCGAACAACAGGGTGCGTTTATCATCTCGCATACACTACAGTATATAGATTACATGAGTCAAGAACTGAACAATAACAATACAGGTTCAATATGAAGACTCATTCTGTTTGGTTCAACAATTTAGGGGATCAAACAAGAAAGAGTTCATTCCTTAATTCACTATAAGTATAACTCATCCATTCACCGATAAAAATTGATTTAATAACAGTAACAATGTATTATTCTCAATTCAGCATATAACAACTTAATTTAGGAAACTCAATTCAGTTCTTACTGAAACTTAGATACCAGATATCATTCTGAAGGATTAGTAGTCGTTTTCGTCGTGATCTTAAATTCTTAATCCTACTGTTCAATTATTTTCAATATTGCATTATAACTCCACAACACAAAGAGTACATATAACGAAAGTAAAGGCAAATTCGAAGAAAACGACCGCGGAGAAAACAGAAAAATGAGATGAATACCTTTCGAAGCAACTCTTGATATAGCACGATTTTAGTTTCACATCTATTACAGGCAAACACATTCTGGTTATCTGGAAGCATGATAATATCTGGAGTCTGATTCTCCATTTTGTTGCAGAATCAAACTGGATCAGAATCAAGAAACATTAGAAAACTGAATTCTTTGACAGAATCAATAGAAATTAAGAAGAATCAGGAAATTGAAATTAGTAATAGTAGTCAGAGAAGAGTTTGTGATCAGTCATGTTACCTGAAGGATTGAATCAAGCAGCTGACCTGAAGGATTGAATCAAGCAGTTGCTAATTGAAGAAGACGATGAAAATTGAGAGGGAGAATAGAAACAATGGGGGCATAAATATATAAGCAGTTGGTTGGTTAGCAATTTAATCGTAACTGCTTTGAGTTTTGTTAATTAACAGTTAACTCCATTTCTCTGGTTTATCTGAAAAAGTGACCTGCTTTGCAAATTAAATCTCCCTTCTGAAAATGTATGAACTAAACTAACATAACAAGCTAATCAATCAAGAACACATAATTAAGCTATTTTGGTCGTTTTGTTCTCTTTCCAACAGACAATTTCCCGTTTAGATATAGTTTGCTATTTTTTTTTATTATACCTCCGAGTGTCTACTTATGTGACGACTTGAACAATTAATGTGACTTCTTAGAAAGTGGGTAAAGGTGTGTGGGACGAAGGGAGTAGCAAGCGAATTAATGAACGACTTACCATAAAACCCGTCAAAACTGAAACATATGGTAGTACTTCCTCCGTACATGAATAAACTCCCCACTCTTATTTTGGTCAACAAAATAAGGTTTACATTCTTTTTTATTATTATATTGCAAGTGGAGGTGGTTAAATTAATTTTTGATGTGTTGTAATTAAATGTGTGAATGGAGATTTGGACCACGTGCACATGTCAAAAAATGGAAATGAGAAACTTTGTATTGAACTATCAAAATGGAAAGTGGGAAATTATTGACTGGGCGGAGGGAGTTTTATTTTCTTCTTATCTAAGGAAACCTAAGCTCGTTCTCACCTCCGGTTACATGAAGGTTGTAACTTGTACGTTTGCGTCTTCTCGCTGTAATATCACGAAAAAATTCCCGAAACCAGCCTGCATAAATTCGTTCCATGAGTATCCGTGGTTAATATTCAGACCAGGTTTTAACCAAGTTCTAAGTTTATGGCGAATCCTGCATCTACATGGGCTGAAGTACCGCTGAACTCAGGAACAATGACATACCTGCAATATCATGGACCGCTCAGCATTCCACATACATCCCTTTCTCCTTGTTGCTAGCCATTAAAAAAAAAGAGATCACAAGTCCGGATCGATAATCCTTTCAGGAAATGCAGATGAACCAATGGCCATGAAAAGCTACATGTTTTCGATTAATTACCCAGAATAACTCGGTTTCATCATGTATACAAATATCAAGACTTAAAAAGGAAAATTAACAGAGACTGTGAGACATACAAATACTGAGTTGATTTGATGACAACAGTATGTATAATCTAAAATCAGAGGTCTGATCCATCACCACTCCAAGTACAAACTGATATGTATTAAAAAAAAAACTACAACCATGTATCTAAGTTCTCTTTTCTGATCCATCACCATTCCAAAATACAAACTACCAAGCAAAGTATGTATTAGCTGACCCATAACTGTACGAAATATGAAGATGTGACTTAATGCATCCTATGAGCTGTTTGTGTATAATTAAGCAGTGATGAGTTAAAAATGCTTTTTTTTGACAGTAAATGCAACACTACTAAGCTTTTATTGTGACAAGTACCAACTTGACCAAACTGTCAAAAAGATGTCAAATGTTTGTTCATAGCACTATCATGTATTCATGTACACGGAACAAAAATCAAGAAAATTGAAGCATGCAGAGAATACACATACCCATAGTGAAATAAGTAAAGGACATATTCAAACGATTCGAAACATTGTACTGTATCAATAATGTCATTACTATTATATAGTTCATAAACCAACCAACATCAGCTGAACTTGAACAGAAATTAACTAACTTCATTCTTTCATTCTCGATGACCATTGATCATTTCAGGAACAGGTGAGACTAAACTCTCAACATAGGTATAAGCAGTCACGAGGACAGACTTGGAGACAGAAGGGAACGAATGAGGCAAAGTGAACTTTCTGAGATATCTACCTTTTGGATCATATATCATGAAACCATCTTCCGGGTGGCCTAATATAAACTCACCCCCTTGAGCCCTCCAGATGGGATTGTACTTGAAAAATACCCCACTAATACTCAATACTAGCTGCCATGATTCCTTCAACCCATATTCCCTCATAACCCATACACGAGTTTGAGAAAAGACCTCGGTTCGAACAACACATGAAATGCATTCTTCAAATATTCCCACTGACACAAGATGATCATCCGTGCTGCAGTCGGCCGGTAGCTCAAGCACTCCATGCTCCTCCCTCTCTAAATCAAAATAACAAGCGCAGTTCCTCATTGTGTAACTTCTTCTGGCAAAGTGTAGCCTCCCATTAAAAAACGTAGGTCTACGAAACGAGTAATCATGTGTAATAGGATTCTGAAAAATCTCGACTTTTTTCCAAGAATTGGTCCTTGAACTATACAAGCATCCCAAAGGTTCAGTCCCCGGTAACTTCATCAAAACCTTGTACTCATTGGTAGCCTCGACAAAACCAAACCCAGCTGCTTGCATCCTCGGGCTTTCATGAAAACGAAGATGATCAAACCCATCTCCTTCCATCCCCTGGCTTTCACCATCAAGATGAGGCAATTTGAAGGACACCTTCGTGGCAGGGTTCCAAAGGACAAGTCCTTGTCCGCAAACCCAACAGAAACACAGACCGTTACAAGTACCATAAAGTTGGAACATAGTATTTGGTTCCAGGATTGATGTGAAGTCGTTAACACCGAAAGTATATGGGTGATCCAACCAGGAACGCATAGAAGCTCGTAAGCAGCGGGTTCGACAATCCAATCGGGTCTTGTATATTGCAATTATGGTGGGATGGTCTGTTGATTTCTTGAGATGGGATTTAACAAAATATGAGGAAGAGATGAAAGAAGACCATGATTTGGAAACACACTTGAACCTAGTCAGAGATTTGACAGGAAGTCGAGGTAATATTCCATCTTGAATAATGTCGTCTCCAAGGTAACAACAGACGTTGTTGATCATGTGCTGCTTTCGACTCTTCTTCATCGCCGCCATTGTTTGTCAATTGTGAATCTCGCCTTTGTTTGTGCTTTAACCCCTTATAATAAATAATAATAATAAGCGGTCACTTACTATACTAGTATTAGGTCTCTTTTAAAGTTACTCAATTTCCATACGTTTTACTCCCTCCGTCCGCTCAACCCAGCCCCATTTTGCCATTTTGGGTGTCCGCTCAACCCAGCCCCATTTCCAAAAATGGAAACTTTTTATTACTTTTAA
>JAYMSL010003747.1:0-11986 GCA_036897195.1 Plantago coronopus | reverse complement strand
CAATTCAAACACACTCCTAGAAACCTAGCATTAACGAAATAGCAACTCTACAGTAACTCAAACCACTTCGAACTAGCCAAAACCACAAACCGAGCTAGGCGAAGATGAGCTGGAAAAACTTACAGCAGTTTCAGCTAACAGCGAAGAAGCATTGTTGCATTGAGATTGAGGAGGAAGAAACGGAAGAGACAAAAAAGGTTATAAAATAGTGACAAAAAACGCCATGTGAGAGCTTTTGTTTTAAATTCAAAATTGAAGAGAGAGAGAAAGAGGAGGATAAAATGTGAAGGAGGAGGAATCTGAGAGTTATAAAAGAGTAAAGAGGAGAAATGAGTAGCAGAGTTCGAGATTACTGGACTAGTGTATCTGACGGTTTGTTGTTTTATTTTGCTTTTTTGGTTTTGTTGGCGTGAGTTTTCGCGCTTCCAGTTCGGTTTTCGAAATTGGTAGTGGGCCTTTAACTGGGGACATGTGGACCGTTTACGGATTGAGACTTTGTTATCCTTTTGACCGACTGCAAATTTTGAACATGGGTTTATTTATCAGCTTATGGATGGAAGTGTCTCATATGGGGAGTCACCAAGTACTGCAACTACTCCGTCTCAAAAAACTTTACCCGTCAGGGTTAACGTGTGATTTAAGAAAATAAGTTAAAGTAATGGAGTAAAAATGAAAAAGTAAGTGGGATAGGTTACTTTTTGAGAATGTGTGGTGATAAAGAAGTGTATTGATGTTAAAATAATTTTTTAGTGTGTGGGGTAGCTTCCTTATTTGGTAATGGGTAAAGTTTTGTGGTACATCCAAAAATGGAAAGCGGGTAAAGTTTTGTGGGACGGAGGGAGTATGTTATTTTTAATTTAAGTTAAAATTTATTATCATGTTCGCTTTCGCTTTAATTATAAGAATTTAGACCCAGTTCAGTTATGAATTTCTCAGTGAAAAGAACCGAGTCGAAGTGGGATTATTTTAAAGAGCTTTGCGTCCTTCAAGTTATTGGACATGAAATTCTACCTTGTTTTTTATATCGATGATTGGTAGGTAATTTTATGAAAAGTAAAGTGAATATCAAATAATGACATGTACATATGTACATATACTAACAAACCGATTGCCATAGCGTTAGTGAGCAGATATAGGCAAGATTAAGCCTAGTAATCGAAGAAATCTCAATCGTGGTAGTTTGACAATTGACATTCTATTTGACCATTTTTTCCTTAACCGAGTAAAATCTCAACCAGATAATTACTCTTCATTTCGTTCCTGGTTTTTGCCTTCTAGCAACACTTCACAAATACCATTTTGTCATACACTAATACTACCATTCACAAAAATTGTTCCATTCTGAAAAGAATCCAAATTCCCTTTTCCTTTCTTCAAAAGTTAATTAGAGAGCACCAGTACATATGTTTCCATAACCACTTCAACGAGATAATAAAAGGCGTGAAAACACTATCATATTTATCTGCAAAAGGACAACTATTCCAAACCAATAAGCAACTCCTACATGTATCAGCTATAAACCATTAAGGCATGAAAAGATGCTCACCGACTTGGCATGTTCAAATCTACTTCGTACCAGTCTCAAGTAAAGTACTAATAAATGAAGCATGTTGAGTCTGTGAATTTCGAACCAAACAAGAAAAAAGAAAGAAGGAAATGCATAAGCTGCAAGGATAAAAACTCAAACCATGAGAGAGACATCAGGAAAAGGGAATAATGGAATTTACGCTGGAACTTCAACAGAACCGAGTACTACTCGCGCTTAAATATAATATCAATAGTTGCAGTTGAGCTACAAGAGCACGAATATCAACATGAAACATACAACTAACAAGAGCTGCAGTTAAGCAAAGCCCACAAGAGCAAGCATATCCAGTTAATATGGGATATTGCTATGATGCAAAATCGTCTCCTCCACAGTTCATCTGCTTTCATTGAGCACGTAGAACACGGGTCCGATACTCTCCCAGAGCCCAAATAGGAAATATATTCCTGTATGCAGCGTATGTAATCATACAATTCCTATTGAAGACTCCCATAATCTCCTGAAAAATGGAAGGTGTAGTTGCGAATAAGACATCAATTATAACGTCATTTCACGAGAAACAAAAGCATCTGGAATGTAGACGATTGATTTATCAACACAGCAACCACATAATTGTCAATAAATTTATACAATAATGGCATCAGTGGTTACAGTAAGACCCTACCCAGACCCCAAATTTACCTGCGTAAACTAACTGAAACCTAGAATTGGGGCTATCGAATTACCTGTTGTGGGAAATCTCCATCTTCACATTGAGCATTTATCAGGACTCTGGCTGCGCGATGCAATGGCGTAGGATCTCTCTCAGCCTGAAAAACAAAACCACAAGTAGATGATACTTGCATCAGTGTGACTGAGCAAGTATAATCGGAATATATTTTTCAAATATACATAAGAAAGTGTTCATTTGCTGGAAGCCCATCTGAATAGATTAAAAAACTAAAAGAGCTAATGATTAGGGAGTTTGCAAGAGAGAGAGAAACTCCAGGTTAATGAAAAATGTGAAGTAGACAACATTAAAGAATTGATCGGAATAGCTAAATGAAGGTATATGGAAAATAAAAAAGCAAAAAAAGCTGCTTGAATTAGCAACAAAGATAATTGTTTGTTAAGGAGGGAGTTAACCTGTCCTGCATCAATGAGAGCCAGCATGGCCCATCCTGTATTTACCACATGAGACTTATTGCCTTCAATATTTGAGTACACCTGTACAGATAGGATGATTATCAATATCACAGCTCACTTATTTTTAAGACAACAAGTCTAGTACCTCAGTCACCTTTAGGACTTGGTTGGTGCATGCAACTATGCAAGTGGGATTTACATTATGCTTGATACAATTAATCAAGTATAGAAAAATCTAATAACTGGAATTTGCTACTCACAGAATAAGAGATTTCTCAAAATAACCATAGTTTGAGCGCCAAGATATGCACATGCATCATAGCTTACAGAAAAATGGTTCAGAAATTTTATATTCTTTTCCCGCCAAGCGTATGCTTGGAATTGAACTTGACTAAACTTCCAGTAGAGTAAAGGATAACTTAAATTAGCATGACTTATACAAAAATGAAAGTCAATCAAAGAAGAAAAAGAGGCTCAAAAGTAGGCATGTAATGTAGTCTTCTCAGTCACTTAGATACGACTCTAGTGCACAAGTATGCCAAGTTTGGTGGAATATTTGCTATCAAGGTTAAGTCCTTTACTTTCAGAGTTGTACCTCATCAAGTAGATCTTTCATTTATGACTGCAAAAGTATGATATATCATCTTTTAGGTGTCTATGTGATAACATACAAGCAAAAACTGAAAAAAGGAAATAAGTTGGGCTTTGATATTTTTATTGTTCTTTGTTATTGTGTGGTATTTTCTGTTTCCGGAACTATCTGAGATCACCTCCCATTTGGTCTTTCAAATATATTACATTGTACATACCAGTAGCCAATCATTTCATTTACCTATTAAATCAGGAAATACAAAATAATCAATCATGCTTTTCCAAATGCCACAAAATGCCATATTGAATCACAAAAGAAACAGTGAAGAATAGAAAGATGAGTTTTGTATCAAACCTTGTCTTGACATGACAAATAACTCTCTCCCCAGCCACCAGAAGGAAGCTGCTTAGACAACAGAAAATCACAAGCCTTTCGGATGCTTGAGCAACTTTTGAAATTTCTCCCAGATGCCACCAAGCCTTTAACACCAAACCAAGTTCCATAAGTGAAACAAACACCCCAGGATCCGTACCTGTTGCAAAGTATATGCAATTAGACATTTTTAAACATGGAGTGAAATAATACTTCCAATCATTGGGTATTCCTAATGTCTGTGAAACTGAAATTTATATCATCAAATAAGTAAACCAATAATGTCAACTCCTAAACATACAATGATGTTTTTCAGTAAACTCTTTTGTACTAGTTCATATCAGTTCTGACCTATCGTTAAAGAGTAGTCAACCAACGATAATCAACTACAAAAGAAAACTGACCAGGATCCGTCAGGTGCTTGAATCTTCTCAATGAATTGAACAGCTTTCTCTATAGAATGTTCCACTTCTTGTTTCCGGTGCCCAGGGTATAATTTCTTAAATGTTGTCAATGCTTGGATGGAAGCCGAGGTGCACTCAACATAGCTGCAGAAGCATTAACGCAAGATGAGTGAAAATGCTGTCAGCTCATAGAATCCAATGAAACCTCTTTGGAAATCCCCATTCCCAACTTTTTGCTCACAAAATCATTTCTATGCCATAAGCAGCTCTTTTAAAATGATATTATAATTACTATAGATATTTTGTACA
The DNA here is from genome assembly GCA_036897195.1 of Plantago coronopus. Classification (NCBI taxonomy): domain Eukaryota; kingdom Viridiplantae; phylum Streptophyta; class Magnoliopsida; order Lamiales; family Plantaginaceae; genus Plantago; species Plantago coronopus. The sequence continues at coordinate 7,638 of JAYMSL010003747.1, read as the reverse complement.
GCATTGGTTAAGGGCTTAATTCTTAAAGCTAGCTCATGACCTTGTGAATGCATATACTAGTTGATATATAAAGTTTAAAATAAATTTTCTTCAGAGTGCCATTAGCAGAGGATATTAAGTGTAAAGGCACAAAGATCTTACGGGTAGTCAATGACAATGTCACCAAAAGTTTCTGCAGGATTGATTAGCTGAAAGAAGAACAACCTGAAGTTAATTATAGAATCTAACAGAGAGTGAGTGCGCTAAAATCTAATAGTCAGGTGTCACAAAGAAGCAGTGAATATTATAAAGTTAGCTAGGGATGCAGTGTAAGGTTACCTCCAACCAACTATAAGATCTTGTGAGCTCATAAGTTGCATAGCCGCCATCACTGTTCTGCAAAGTATGCCACATAATAAATTTCAGATTAAAGATGGTAATTAGCATATCCAACTAGCTGAGTATCGGATTGCAATGAACAAGCAGGTAAGAATTCATATTACCTTTAAAAAGTTTTGAAGTCCTAGAATGTTGTTATAAAGTACCATAAATTACAAAAAAAAAAAAAAAGAAGATAATACTAATAATGATAATAATATAAAAATTCGCACACAGAAAATATTGAAGTATTATAGCTGGTAATAAATGGTTTCAGCTTTGGGTTAATAGTGTAAATTATAAAAAATTTACATACTATAATAGCAGAAAAAATTCTTTCTTTTTTTTTTTGGCTTTCTTCTTTTTTTTTTTTGGGGGGGGGGAGCGGCCACCCCCACTATGATTGCAAAAACTTGGGCAGCCACCCAAATCCCGTCTCAGCGACCATTGTACGCTTTGAAAGTGTAAAGGGCTTAGCCTCCACTAGTCAAGGATGTGGAAACCATCAAGCAAGTAATCTGTTACAAATTCAGTACCTGTAGTGAAAGGACAACATTTACAGCATCATAGAGTCGCTTTGCATCCAGTGGTTCACCAGCAACTTCTGCCGGCAACTTTGACAATAATAAAACTGCCTAAAAGAACAGGCACAAGTTACTGGGAAAGATCACGCCATAACAGTCCGCTATTAAAATAAAATACTCATTGAAAAACCCATTACTTTCAGTCCCTCGGCGGTGCAATCTGAAATTGGCCAACCATGGTCTGCGGTTGAAAATGGCCAAGCACCTTTGGAGATATGACGATACCAGTAACCGAGATCTCCCGGACAGTCATCTAAAACCTTTCAATCGAAGAGATAGTTATAAGATTAACAATATCAGAATCTAACAAAAGATAGTCAAAACTAACTGTCGATGAAATTCGATAAACATTCAAGGTTTACCTGTGAATTTTTTAAAAAGGAATGTGCCTTTTCTATTGTCGGCCCAAATTCGTCTATAAGCTCTGTTGCAATTATGGCTTGAACAGCGAAGGCAGTGTCCCACACTTGACTTCCATTGTATCCCTGCAATATATTGTATTCTCAAAATTATTTCTACCATAGCTCTGAAAAACCACGTGAAGAACTTTGACATAGGTATGCTGATTTTGTAATTAAAAAAAAAAAACTCATTGTAGATGAATGCATGGCTAAATCATACACAGGTAAACACTAGCAGAAGAATAAGCAAATGCTGAAATAAAGCGCGAAAAGAATCCAACCTGCATTTTCATTCCATCCTCAGCAAGCCAAAGGTAATCATAAATTCTAGGGAGATGTAACTTGAAAGCTTCTGAATCTGGATCCTCCACCCAACAGCAAAGCATGTTTAACACCTAGAATAGTAATTTAAGAAAGTCTTATCAGATACAAGATTATGATCAAATATCTTCACGAGATAACACTGCAAATCTTGATTGTAAACTTCACAGAAATGTGAATACTGCAGCTGGATCACTGAAGCACTGAATGCTTTTACTAGATTCAGGCGTACTTGCAAGTTCCACATGATATTTCATATGGTATGCACTATGATTAGATGGACAAATATCCAAGAACAATGATTTCAAGTCAAACCTTGTTAACAGGGCCTATGCATATGTAACGAGTGTTTTCATCTTCATAATGTATATGCTCCATAACTGTGCGAAGAGACTTATCTCTCAACTTCTTTCCAGGCCAATGCATCAAAATAGGCTCAAGGCCTTTATGAAGAGAAGCCCAAAGTATATCCTGTACAACAGGGTGTGGATAGTATAGATCTTCCTGCAGTAGTGCCAGATGACAAGATAATATTTACAATTAGAAATTGGCATTAAAATGAGAGTTGGAAACTATTTACACTATTGTCATGACAAAACAGCGTACACGTAATTTGCATCAAGGGCAGCCTCTTCTAAATCATTCTTTATATCAATAACAAACCATCCCACTTATCATTAATGTTTCTTGAAATCGATAAATGAATGTTACCGACCTTTGCACACTCATTGCGTGCTCTATCCCAATTAATTTCATGATACGGGACTGTGTATAGCTCTTTCCTCAAAGACAAAACTGTTGGAGTAATAGGTCCAACAAATCTCTTCCCGTACAAGTAGGACATTGGGAGATAAACCATTCGACAATGACACCACATCCTTCCTGTAAATTTAATGAGAACATTTCTCTTTTGTCAAGGCGGGCGAACTTAGACAAGAAATAAAGCAGTCTCTGTCTTAAGTAATTATGCGTAAGCCGATCGAGCTTAGACAAGTTTTGTATCAAACGGAAACAAAAATACAATTACCTGGATGGATTGGGAGAAAATAGGGGAGAAGCCATATCTCAGGAGGAAGAGGATTGTTTCCAGACCATTCAAAAGCTCCAAGTACCTAGTATCATGAAAACATATATTACTAAAAATAAGCTGACTAGTTAAGTTTCTGACATGGTTTACTAAATGTAAGCCTGCAGGATAAAGGTTAAGGTACTAAACTGAGAGCCACATCTTTCCCCATGATGTAATAGCAGTAGCACCACCATGATTCAATATCCAGTCTCGTCCTTTTTCCATTGCTCCATCTCCCTCATTTGCTCCTTCACCAAGCAGCCTTAAAGTAACATAGGTCAAAACAGAACCGAACATGGTGCTTTGACCTTCAATGTGCAAACCCCATCCACCATCTCTGTTCTGTTGCATTAAATGGTTAAAGCCATGTCATGTTGTTCTCTCATTGCATATTTACAAGAAAAAGAACAGAGACATCTTAATTGCAAGAGAATGAAGACAGCAACTTATGAGCTCTAACCTGATGATTGTAAAGATAGCGGCATATTTCATGTCTGTGCTCCTTAGATAATATGGCATTTAATGCCCCAGTGACTGACAATGCAATGACCTGTGCCATAAAATAGTTTAGGGACAAGAGAAGGCCTTAAATAACATGGACATATCCAAATGAGGTTTTCGGTACACACACAATACTCCTCTACTGTGCTGAGGTTTCAGCCCATCACCTCTCACACCAAAGCCAAGTTAGCCCTTAGGGAAGGTTAACATGAACTAGAAAAGTGAATTACTGCACAATTAACATTCTTCCAGATTACTGCTGCTGCCCGATTGGGAAGCCTAACTTGAACTTCAAAATTTTATTGTGGTCAATAAATCAAATAAATTTCTCAAGTCTACTGGTGTTCGGAATTATGAATTATAAAGTAGACGAATCTTGAGAGGAAATCATGCCAATCAAAATGGTCAAATGCCTGTTAGTGAACCCAGTATTCATTACTTCTATGCCATTCACCAGGCCTTGACATGCTGAATCTGAGTTTTAGTTGAGAAGGATGGGAGGGGAAAAAACCATTGGGAACATTTTTCATCAGTTTTCTATCACTCTCTAGCATCCGAGCATAACAGTAGAAGCTTCAGATAAAAATATCAATATACCAGGCCAGGCATCAGAAACATTGGGCCCCCATAGTCTCCAGGCCAATGACCATCATGAGCCTGCAGAGTTGAATGGAAATCAATGGCCCTCCTAAGCGTATTGGTTACTGCATCTTCTGTGATGTCTTCGCTTTCTTTCACCCTAACTTGGGGCAGATTTAAGGTCCTTGGGTTCTCCTTCGATAACTAAATGCAAATGAACAAGGATATAAGATATTCAGTAGTTGCACAAAGATATGTGTATATGACAATCTAGTTGAAACACGTAAAAAACCTCATAGTTATATGTAGTGATTCGCCAAAGTTTATAGCAACTAGCAGAAAACAAGCTTGCATGTTCTCTTGTATAACTCATATAATGTTCTGTAAGACAACTAAAAGGTAGACCTAAGATATAGTGAAATGAAACAAATGCCAACCCCAAAACTAAGCGCCTCATGCAGTAGATGGATAGAGAAGACTTAACAACAATTAAATGGACATTAGACTACCAGAAGGCAGCTATCTTCCTATTAATCCTTCACCCTTTCTATGGAATGATCAACCAAACTGTTCCCAACTACTGGTGAAACAAAGACTCAGTTTGGAGTTACATAACGATACATGAACAGGCATGCCAGAGTTGCAAAAATACAGCAGAGCCTAACTGATAGCTTACTGCAGTAGAGATATCTTCTATTTTCAGTTTCTTTTCATTTTGATTTTCTTTTTCTGAAACTGTTAGAATAGCAGCAATACAGGTAATTATCAATGACCAACAATAAAAACAGTACAACATCACCAGCATAGCATGTTATGTTTACAGTTATCAAACCTAAATTTCATGCTTACCGGTCAAGTAATTTAAAATCCCAAACCAGACAGAAAAAATAAACCGATGAGCATGAAACGAACAACTGAGCACAAAATAACGAAAAACATTGAAACAAACAAGGCAAATGGTAATCGTCACTGAACTTGAAGTCTCATCATAAGGTCAGAGGAATGTTTCTTCTCGAACCGGTGCTCGTGAAATTGCTTGCGAACTTTCTCGATCTCCGCCAGCTCCTCAGATGATCCACCATTAGCATCGAACTCCCAAGTCTGCCGGCCTATATGCCCGTTAACCGATCGCAGCCATGGGCTCGATCCTTCCCCGAATTTCAGCTTCCACATTCTAGTTGTATTTCCCCTTTCACCTCTTCAAAAAACTTACACAGCAAAATTAGCAGGATGAAGTAGCAAAACAAAGCTTAATTGCCAAGTTTGAAATTCAAAAGGACTAATCGGATTACTGCATCCTCAATGTAAAATGAAATCAAAGCTAATAGAGAAGAACATGATATAGGAACAATGCAAGGGACATTTATGAGTGTTTTTGAGAAAAATGGATAGCGTAGGCGTTGCAGGTTACCTGTTGGCAGCTGCTGTCGCTGATCTGTTGGGCGATACTCTTGAGAGCGACCGAGATAGTTGAATACTTGAATAGTTGGGACTTGGGAGGATGCTCTACGGATGGGCCTTATATATTTTCTTCTAGAAATTAGTTACAAACATTCATACATAATGATTAATTTATTATGCAGTTTCTATAAGAAATTGTATTTCCTAATAATTTGGATAATCAAACTATTATAACCTACTCAGAGATCATATAATTGAAACTCGATCTCACATTTAGATGACTTTTTCTTTGTGAAACTACATTTAGATGACTTTTAGACCCCGCAACAGCGCGTAATATAAATAACCATACAATAGATGTCGGATTGGACTAGTACGAATCATCTTAAACAATTATATTGACAAATAAAAACTTGAACTCGAGATTGTGTGAGTCTCTTATTACGATTAATTAAAAGAAGGAACTTAATCATGTATTTTCTTACTCGATTCAAGTTGTATAAGAAAATGCTAGAGTCCTGTTCTAGTGCTATATCAAGTAAGCCAATTATAATCAAATACTCTTAAGGCTTGACTGAAAAATGAATATCCTAACATGTTATATTTATGAAGACATTTTGTTTCATCTTCATGGTGATGCATAGGTCCGGCAAAATTGATCCGATCTGTGGACATCCGTCCAGTTCGGTCCGGACCGATCCAAATCCGGACCAATATAAAATTGATCGGGTAAAATCCGATCCGATCCGGACTGGTCCGGATCGAATCCGGTCACAATCGGAACGTCCAAAAATATACGTAAAAGAGAATTGTTGGTGGGTTGGATTCGGACATCCGACCCGACCTGATCTTGTTTTGATCCTACCCGGACCTTACGAATTTTCGATGAATCCGATCTATACAAGTCCGGACCGGGTCCATATTGACCCATTGTCAAGCCTACTGATGCATATAAATTGTAACACTCCAATTGAAAATTCCCCTTTTTGTCATGTAACACGTAGTTATATGTTTCTAGAAACGTTAAATCAATTATTGGTGGACCACATGATTTTGAGTCTTTGACTCATTTATGTTTCACTAAGGAAATCTCTTAATTTAGTGGATTTGGTTGGGTTTTTTCATTATTAAATAAAAATAAATAGACAACATAATAAATAAAAACAAAACAAGAAGAAGGTAGGAGATTCTTTAAATACGTATCCCCGAATTATGGTATATTCCGCCTCAAACTAAGTAGGTTCAATCTACTAATTTAATAGTAAAATTTTATGTTGAGTCAGGTGAGATAAAAAGACTCCGATCCAGACTATTTGCTAAGATCCGAACAAGGACCCTTACTATAGCAAGAGGCCGTAGAACATACGATACCCAAACAGGTGAGTTCACTTCCCACGGCCCAATCCACGAGCTTTAGTCTATAAGTAAGAATCAATATGAAGCATGCATGTGTCATCATAGATGAAATTATAAACCACCCATGTTAGTATAATTAGTTGCCTACCAAACTTAGGGTAACTTTCAGAGTAATATAAATCGTTCTCTACGATACTAGAGAGGATGCCAGTACAACCCTGCCTTTTAAGCCAATTCCAATTTGCCTAAGACAAACCAATCTAAGAAGAAAAAAAATTGAAGAGGCAAAGCGACCAGTCAAAGAAATTAACATCTGCTTTGTTGTGCAAATTCTAGCTACATGTTTTGGGGGATTTTACCTTCACTAGGGGATTTTACCTTGACGGATTTTACCTTGACTAGCGCACCTGAACATTTTTATCCTCGTCAAATAGGTTTTATAAAATCATGTGATTTCGAATAGATTAGGTTTGTCCTATAATTTTTGAAACAGCAAAGTAACAATCTATAGCAGTTTGTCATTTAACTCATAGTGATTCGAACCCCAACATATTTATTAGAATTAGGTAAATTACGTTACAAGTTACATAGGCTTTTTTGTTAATGAAAATCAAATAGTCTAAAGTGTTACAACTTACATTTGGCGATTGCGCTTGCGATATATACATTAATCATGAATCACGTACACAAATTAACAAATAGAAAATACTATTTGAAGAGATAAAGAGGGGATGATATGCTTTAGCGTGCACTAACATATGCTATTCATAAACTAATACTAATTAGATCTTTTTTAAAAAAATTAAATTCAACTCTCCTAGTAGCATTCAGTAAACGTGACTCAAACATGATTATTGTAACCATTTGCAGAGAACTCTTTGCCAGCTTAAAAAGGAAAAGAAGAAAGAAAGAACAACTTTGTTCCACGCTCTAGGCATTCCACAAACTTCACTTCAATCTTCTCTTACTATCTAAAAGCAAACACATTGAAAGGAGCTGGGACACCATTTTCCTAATTTTGACCATCTAATTAATTTTAACTTTCTCTAAACTCTTCTCTTATATCTCA
>JAYMSL010003746.1:0-11986 GCA_036897195.1 Plantago coronopus | reverse complement strand
ATATGTATATTTAAAAATAAAATTAATTCGCGGGTCAACGGGCCGGGCCGGACTGCGGGTTTTTTGCGGGCCGGGCCGGGCCAGTGATTTCAAGGCCCCATGAACCATTTATTTAAATGGTCATGGTGCGGGCCGGGCCAATTCTAAACGGGCCGGGCCGGGGTTTTTGCGTGCCGGGCCGGGCTGGTCTACGACCGGCCCGGTTGACACCTCTAGTGGGGAGTAAACACCCCCTCACTGTTCATGTGGGCTTGACAGTAGGGCTCTATATCTACCTATCGTACGGTACGGTAGAGTTCATAACACTCATGAAACTCCTTTCCCATTCGGAATTTCTATTCATGAAACACTTTTGTCAGATTTTTTTAATCAAAATCTCATAATGCACTATCTTAGTTAGTTAGTTTAGTTCTTTAAAAGCAAAAATGTTTCATTTTTTAAAAAAAAAGTAAATAATATAGATTTGTTTAATTAAGCCTGACAATTGGTCTGGTCTGGACCAATTCGAAGAAGTCCGGACCTATCAGATTGGATCGCTAATGGATCGGCTCAGATTTTGAAAAGTCCGGACTTTTTCGGATCGGATTCGACAACTTCTTTTTAATTTAATTTCTTGTTTCATAAATTCATGTACTTATATTTTAAAATTTAACGTGCGGGTGGGTCCCGAAAAAATCGAAAATTATTTTGTAACTATTTTATTTTTCGGACACAATTTTTTTTTGCGGCCGGTGGGGCCGAAGCACCCCCGGCGTCCCGAAAAAAATATTTTATTTCAACTGCTTTAAGTTTCGCGACCGGTCGGCCGTGAATTTTTTTTGTTCGATTGTTCAATTACAAGTCTACATTGGTTGACCCTCCTTTTTAATTTTTTTTCCAGTCGATTGAATATATGTCCGAACATACGACGGATCCATCTGATCCAATCCAAAATCCAACGGATCGGGACTGATTATTTTGACTTTTTTATTGGTCCGGATTTGGATCGGTCCAGACCTGATTGGACGGATGTACACGGATCGGGCTGAAATTGCAAGGCCTAACCACCATTTGCCAGCCCCACCGGGCACCATCCTTCATTGCTACTTCTACTTCTTCTCTTTCTAATATTTACTATTTTTTATGGCGGTTTTTCTTTGTTTTTATTTAAATAAGTCAGATTTGGGAATCGGTCCAGCTAGAACAGAACTGGTTTCTACCGGTCTGGTTCGGGTTGGACCGACCTCAGAACTGGTCCAGTCTTCGGTCCTCATTTAGCAGCCCGCACCGGTTTCGGACCGATAATCAACCCTTTATATTTTATAGCATGCTCAGTAAAATATGTTCTGAATATAAAATATTTATTTTATTAGTTGGCCTTGGCCTTGGTATCAATAAAAACTCTAGTCAACTCGAAGGTCGAATCAAAAGCAAGAAAGTGAGAAACTTGGGGAGCAGTAAGCAGAGCAGACAGCGAAATTGTACCAGATCAGGTATCCTTGCTCAAAACTGATATTCCTTCAATTTCCTTACTGTAAGCTTCAACCATCATGTCTGAGGTCAAAGATGAACCAGAAGTCCACCAAATTCCGAAACCTCCACCCGTGAGCTTGCTTTTCCTTTTCTTTTCCTCTGTTTATATTTCTTTCTCGTACACAAGTTAGTTAGTTATACACTAATCCAATTTACCAGACGCATAGATTGTATTTGTTAGCTAATTTGTTGCATAAATGTATGTTTGAGGATAATTTTCGAAAAACTCTAGTTTGTGGAGGTGGTTTGCAAGAGTTCTGGCAAGATTAGGCGTTTTTCAGCCGGAACTGAAGCGGGATTTGCCGTGAAATTGATCAACGACAAGTTGCCCAATGATGTTGTCGGGTCTGGTAAAGCTGTGGCATCATACATTGAGGCAGTTAAAATCGGTGACGAAGAAGAAGAGCCTGTTAGCTTCGGCCCCAGTTCGGTGCTTGTCAATTACGGCCCTGCTTGGAAACTGCAAACTGTTACTCATCAACTCTATGGTACTGCTTTTTCTTGTGGACTTTTGTGATGAATTTGATGCTTGTGTTATTGGTATCGCTTTTTTACTTTACTTGTTTTCTTGTCTTAGATGATATGAGTGCCAGTGGAGTAAGTGTTAGGCCAAGGAGAGTTCCTATGTCATCTGCTAAGGTAAGCCTTATCTCTATACCAAGTTTTTCGACATGTGAATTATTAAATGATAGCACCTATTATGACTTCTGTATGATGTTTTGGTCAACAATTCATAATACTGATGAAATAGGAAGTTTCGTCAGGAGGAAAAGGTTATTCAATCATTTGAAATCGGGATAGATTTATATAGTCACTGCAATCTAGGACAATGAAAAACTCTTTGAATTTGTTTCTGATCATGGTTAGTTGGAACAGACAGATTCCTAAAAGGTTTTAAACATTGGGTGCAATTCCATGCACTCTAAATGAACAAATAAAGCATTGTTTCTCAGAATGTTTTGGCTTCTTTTCGGAGTTTTTCTTGCCAATTTTCATCTGTGTAATAACCAGACATGGATTATACATCCTGGTGTGGACCTCCTGTTAGTAATTCACTTGTACTATATATTTTGGCCAAAACCTATGCTCAAGTTGACCAATGCCAAAAAAAAAAAAAAAGTTATGTTATTTCCTATATAATTTTAGGTGTTAATTAAGGATAACAAGTCCACGGAATTTCCGCTGGTCCTTGTTTGTTTTGTTACTGAAGCACAAGGTTCGATAAATTTAAATTTGACATTTGATTTCACTTCAAGCTTTGTTATGGCTCCACATCACATTTTACACTAAAACAGCATGAAGAAGAACAACCGGATATTGCAACTCATCAAACATACTAGTAGTGCTGTTTGTTGGGAAAAAGATCCCCTGTAGTTATGTATGTTATGCAACCGGATATTGCAAGTCATCAAGCTATGTATGTTATGGTTTTGTTCTTTGGGTAAAAATTTCATAATGTGCCATGCCAAGTGACTGCTGTAGTGCTGTTTTGTTGGGAAAAAGATCCCCTGTAGTTACTGCAAATGGTCATTGTTTCTGTTGTACCACTTTCACATCTTTGCATGTTCATCGTACATTCATATGAAATGAACTAATTCCAAGTTGATCATTCTATGTAGCTTCATAGCTGTTTTGTTAGCTAGAATGCTATAAGTTTCAAAACAAGACAAAGTTATATATGCACTTGTGACAATAAATGTAAACAGCAGAGAATAAAAAGAACCTTTTCCAAAACTGTTTATTTAGCTAGCAAGCACAAGTGCACAACGGGTATGGAATCCCAGAATGCGGCTGTCCCAATTTAAATGAGATATGATAGCTTACATCATTATGTGGTGTAACATTCTTACCGACACATTATCCGTTTAAGCGATTGTTGTATTCTTGCAAAGTATTCAATACAAATACAATATTGATATGTTTTCAATCTTCTTCTGTTATCTTGCTGAAATATTGAATCTTGATAGACTCTTCTCTTTTCTTTTCTTACTATCTCTTCATCTGTTAATACTTCAAATAAATTTATATTGAGGTAGTAATACACCAAACATTTAATTAATTCTTGCAAAGTAGTTATCTCTTTTCTTTTCTTACTATCTCTTCATCTGTTAATACTTCAAATAAATTTATATTGAGGTAGTAATACACCAAACATTGAATTAATTCTTGCAAAGTAGTTATCTCTTCTCTTTTCTTACTATCTCTTCATCTCTTAATACTTCAAATAAATTTATATTGAGGTAGTAATACACCAAACATTTAATTAATTCTTGCAAAGTAGTAATCTCTTCTCTTTTCTTACTATCTCTTCATCTCTTAATACTTCAAATAAATTTATATTGAGGTAGTAATACACCAAACATTTAATTTTGACAAATTCTACTATTTTGACTTTTAAATTAAAGTGTTATATTTTTTCTTCGTTTCTCTAATCCTATCTATTTATCTCTTTAACTTAAAAGAGAAGTACCTTAAGGAAGTAGTGCAGACGAAAAATTAAGTTTAATTAATTCTCATATTTTAACTTCGAGAAAACATGAAATGATAAACTACATACATACTGATAAACTACATATAATTCATCATTAGAACACAATTTAAGCACACTCGTGTACCATTAAAACACAACATTAGCACGCGAGTATTCGCATGCCAATAATACTAGTAGACTTAATGTTAAGAGTACGTTTTACTATCATTGACGATTGATTTATAATCAAAATGGAGTATAAAAAATGAAATAAATACTATTTTAATTGAAAAAATGGGACGTTTTCATGCAAGTTTTGTATTAATTACACCATAATACTCATTAAACTTTGGAAAATGGGTGTGGCTAAAGACACAGGTAGTACATATACTACCTCCGCCCCTGAGCACAACGGGTATGGAATCCCATAATGCAGCTGTCCCAATTGAAATGAGATATGATAGCTTACATTAATTATGCGGTGTAACATTCTTACCAACGCATTATCCGTTTAAGCGATTGTTGTATTCTTGCAAAGTATTCAATACAAATACAATATTGATATGTTTTCAATCTTCTTCTGTTATCTTGCTGACATATTGAATCTTGTAGACTCTTATGTCAACAAAGATTTATACTGACTAGACTGAATAGGATTTGTTCCAATGAGTCTTGAGTAATTAAGAGATTTGATTAAATGTGGAGAGTCCTAATCCGGAAATATGTGTCTACTCTACAACATGAATTAAACTGTAAATAGCTATATAAATAATTCAACGAATTTCTACATATTCATATTTCGCTATCTTGGGCTTTACCCTTTTTTAGGTAATTATTTTGTATCATGTTTGTGCTGGTGTTTCTTAGTACATAGTTAGAAGGGGTCGCGAACACTTCGAATGAAAAATAAATCATATGTCTTGGCATGAACTTTTTGATATTTGCTTCGCATCTATTGGATATATTGGCTAAAATTGAATTGAAAACCACTAGAATTGGTGAAAACAGTTTGGTCTTCCTTACTGAGGAGTCGTCTACTCACACTTGAGTTGCCGTTGCTTTCCATCGTACTGCATCAAGTAGAACTAAAACCATAATTGTAAGCTGCAACATGATATGATCATATGGAAAATGAAACATCAATGCTACTCTATCTCCAACTATCTGCTTAATGTTAATTACTGATTGATTGATTATGATCTTCCACTTGAAGAAAGACCTAGTGTTTACTAAGTATGGTGCATCTGTAAAATGCATAATTGGCAATTGTAGTACTCATTATTAAAATATTACTGCTCTGGTTTGCGCCAAGTTGTGTATAATTGAATAGTAACATGTTGGACTAGGAGTTGGGCTAGTTCCCTAGTCATTCCTTTTTCCGCTGGTCCATTTTGGTCCAGTATTCCACGAAGAGAGCCTGAGAAGAGATTCATTGATTCATTTCAAGAATGTCTATATAACATCAACATATTAGATATACTCAAATAAATTTAGATATATATTTCAGTGTATCACATTTTGATGTTTGTTACTTCTTGTGTCCGTTCTGTTTCATGTTATAACTATGTGTTCGTAGCTGTATCTGTGATTATTTGTTGTAGCTTCCTGTTTGCATTTCTTTGGTAATATTAACAAGACTCAACTGTTAGATACATTGTTCACAAATTGTCCCTATTAGATCAACAATCTTATTAAAACTACCAGCTAGACTGCTAGAGTATTACAATTAGTCAATTACATACAATCCCCAAAAGTCAAAGTTCAGATTTTGAGCCAAACACTTAGTTATATATGTACTAAATGACAGTTAACAATGTTCTCTGGCTTCATTGTTTAACTTCAAATGTTCTTATTTCCACATTTTGTTATTGCGAAGTTTCAGTCTTCTCGTCTTTTGCCAGTGTCATTGTTTTCATATAAGTTTTCATTAGTGAAATTAGAACTGTTTGCTTTTCCATCTCTGTAGTAAAGTCTGGCTTACATTTTGGGTTAAAAGCCTTGTGTTCATATTTTTCATTGCACTTAATTGCCATATGGATCATGCCATCATGAGTACTTGACATAAGCCTAACTAAAGTAACAATCTTGATTAATGCCAATAGAAGACATATACGTGATAGCTGAGACCGTCTGAAAGAAAGAACAATCAGACAAAAGGTGTGAGTTTATTCTGCTTTGGCTAGGAGTGAAAGGGTAGTTCTTCGATCATCTAGGTGTAGTTTTGGCATGTAGCTGGAACTAGAAAGATATTATTTCCATCTTTCCTGTTTCAATAACTTGGTTGGGCTATATAACATCAGACTTTAGGGACAACGAAGCGCAGCTCGGTTGGTAAGACGCTTAAATTCCAACCAATAGGTCAGGAGTTCGAGTCACCCCTTTGCCGTTTCAAAAATAAATAAAAATCAGACTTTAGCATTATAAATTTCAAGTTAGGTATGACGTTTGTGGGGAAAATCACAAACTCCCTGGGATGAGGCTAGCGATTATGTTGAGATAGGTCCTGGTATGTGCAGTTTAATTATACATGTACATGATGATTGCTGAATTATCTAATACCATGAGGATTGTCTAAAAATTGATGTTAGTGATGTTTTATCATATTATGGCAAACTATCTCTGAGATTGTGAAAGGTTGGAAATTTTATATAAAAAATTCTGGGCTATTTGGATCTTTAACGGTGTGAATGGCATGTATAGCATTAGTTGTGAGGTCCAATATGGGACATTTTATAGGAATTCCACAACTTGGTATTCAGTCTGTTGTCTACATTCATCGTTTGCCGTCTGGGGCTGGAAAGAGAGTGGAAACCTAACACATTACTGTTTACTATTGCAGCAGGGAATTGATGATTCAGATTCTAAACAGAAAACCTCAGAGTCGCCGCTCGGTTTGGAGTACTTTGGGAAGATTTTTCTTGCTTTGGTTATACTGTTCATCATCGGGGCTGCTTTTACTTTGGCTCTAGAAAACCTTCCACAGCTCATCTTGTACATTAAATCCTCTATATGATCATGAGGTGACCAGATTTGAAGTTTGTAATCATAGACTATGTACATTTATGCTTTTTTGAGATGCTAGGGTAACCACTAGTATACACATCCTTTAATACGGGTTTATGTATGGTTCTCACATATTATGTTAGATGGTACGCCCTACTTCTTTCCTGCCTCAAAAATGAAGGCTTCTTGTTATAATCTTTTGTCCGATGACATTATCCCGCAAAGCAAATCACCTGCCTGATACAATAGAATTTGGGATCTCAAAGTTTATTCAAGGATCAAATTATCTCTTTGGCAGGACTTCACAATAAACTTATTACTCTTGTCAATCTGCATAAAATTAACTATGTTGCTTCTAGTATTTGTACTCTATGGTATGGGGAATGAAGATCTTGATCACTTATTTTTATGGTGTAATGTAATGCTTTTGATTGGTGTAGAAGTTCAATATTTCCATTGGGGCAAATCCAAAATGCGAAGAACTTGTTTCATTTCTTCCTGTTAAACTTGCATCGGAAAGATCTTTCGATTAAGATGGCACAATTTGTTTAGTCCATATGGAGAGCTAGGAACGACCGAACGAGTTCATACTGAAGCATACTACTACCTTAGATCATCAAACTGTGGTAAACTTATTTCAGATGACGGTACTAGATCATCAAGCAGCATACCTTCTTTTCTCAACATTCATCTAGGATGCAGATCTATTAATGCCCATCAATATTTTCCCAGTTAAACAAGGATCACATATCCAAGTAAACTTATTTATACGAATGAAAATTACATAAAGACAAGAGTAACCGCCTTTCAAGCCAAAATCTAAAGAGCAGAATGCCGCTGGCAGAGTTTAACCACACAAGAAAATACACTAATACAGTTTAAAACAGCAATTATACATATTTATTAGAGAATAATATTCATATTAACTTTTGAAATTGCTTTGGCGCCTACCCAAGGTGCTGCAAATAGATCTAACAGGCATCGAAAACTATGAATATCCCATTCAAATGACACCACAGATATTCTCACATCCACTTGGAGCAATGGTTCGTGCACTGCATTATAAAGGTTACCAGGGCACTTCAGTTTGCAAGTTGAAGATGATATGCTGCAGGAATTCTGACTTCCATTCCTCCTACCTGAATGAGGAGAGATCAACGATAAATAACAAGGTCTGCTAAATGTTACAGAATGGCACTTGTGCTTCAAGAATGGGGGAAAAGATATTCCCACAATAAGCATAGTACTGGTGGCATACAGGCTACAACTAAAAGTTTTGAGATCTAAACACCCCCCACGAACTGTAACAGCGACCACATAGGGCAAAGGCAAAAAACAATAAGATACACAGACAAAGAAAAAAGCACTTGCAAGCTTCACTTCAAGTCCCCCAAGTCTTTATTATTACTGCACGAGGTCTTATCTTTTCAAAAACTCTGCATAAAAAACTTTCTTCTCCAAATTCGAACGTTTGAAATAAAAATACCACAAGGGAGTTGGATGCAAGTTGAACATAATGTGTCAGTATGCTGATTAGAGAAAAAAAAACATCATTCAGGCACTCAGCTAAAAAGGCTCATCACCTTTGCTGCTGCCACCAGTATATCCTTCGCTGAATGCTGAAACCTGTAAGTAAGATGTACAGGAGTATCGAAGTGCAGTATGACCTTAACACACAAGCTTCTGTTTGTCATTACTGCGCTTTTGACACCAACAATAACCTTAATCTGCAGGTGGCAAGCCAACGGAGTGCATTACAAAACAGAATGTTTCAACTTTTTACTTTTGCTCCCTGACTCATCAAGCTGAAAACTTGAGCTGCTAACATCTCGCAGTGGGTGATATTTCACTGAATCCAGTTGTTCCTTGGCTGCAGCAACCCTTCGTTTTTCGATTTTCTGCAATGCATGTAAATATATAGTTAAACAAACATGCACATCATCGTGTGATATACAGGTATGAATGCATGAATTTGAAGAGAAATTCATCAGCTTGAATGTATGAATATAAAGAGAAAACATTGTGTTGTTGTAAAATATGATTATCCAATCTTACGAGAGACTTATCAAACCCTGCAATCTGTTGCTTGCATAGGTTGAGTTCCATCTCCAATTGATTTATCCGAATATCGAGAGGCACATTGCATTGCTGAATCATTTGCTTTTGACTGCCACGAATGACATCGGGTTGCCAGACATTCAAAGCAGCTGATGCTTTCCTGATACAATTGACAAGTTATGTTACCGCGACAACAGAAAGAAACATAAAATGAGTTAAATAAATTTCCTTCTGAACAGGATTGGAGATTAGATGTATGTACATGCAGAAGAAATGAAGTACCGAACACCTCCAATACCTGACTTTGTGCAGATTCAGCAGCTCAGCTATAGCATTGTTCAGTTTATCTTTCTCAGCAGAAGACTGGAGCTTTATCTCCTGAATTCTCCGCAGGTGCCTAGAAACTTCACTCTCAATCCTTAGGACAGCCCTTCTATGTGAGAGACGCCTTTGATCTCTATCCTTCTCATACCTATCAATCATGGTTCGAAAACGAATTCCCAAAACACTAGACATCAAAAACAACTCCCGCATTCCAGTCCCTATCCTTCTCATAACAATCATGGTTTCGAATACAAATTCCCAAAACAATCTAAATACAACTCCCTCACTCCAGTACACATTCTAATTTGCTGGGTTTTTTTCCTAACTTCAATTACAATTTGTAGCCCAAAATTGAAACTTTACATCAAATTATCAATTCTGCATTCAATTTAACTTCCTACTTTAAATTCAACAATATATATAATTTGTTTGATACAAAAAAACATTAAATCAGCAAAAGAAGCTGCAGTAAGTTATGGATGAGTGATTGTAAACAATTGAAACACACCTGATTTTGTAAAGATTCTTGAGCTTGCCTGGGGAAGTTGAAGCTGAGGAAACGTTAATATTGTCGGCGTCGGTTGATTTGATCGGAAAATCGGAAAGAATAAGTGTGGACCAGAGGGAATCCTCGGCAGAGAGACGGCGGAGACGGCAAGAGGAGATGGAGAGGCAACAGAGGGATTTGTAATCTAGGGTTTTTGATTGAATTCCTAATTCCATAATTGTTCTCCATAGCTCGTCTGGTAAAATCGACATCCTCTCTTTCAGTAAAGATGATGAAGAAGAAAATCAAAACCAGACCAGTTTTTTCTGTTTTTTCCGATTAATTACGACTCATTTGTTTGCATAAAATAAAATGCAAATAGAATGAGGACCCAATTGTAAATTTCTAAATTTTGAAAGTCGGCAAATTTTCAAGACTTTTATGGAAAATGCAGTTTTTTTTTTTTTTTTTTTTGAAAAGGGAAACTGATATTAAACAAACAGGTCAAACGAGGGCGTGACCATCCCAGTTACATCATCAGTTCTTCCTCCTAATTTTAATAAACTTACGAGATTTATCCTGGTTAATCTTGTCCTCCAGTCATTGAGGGGATGTCCCACCTATTAAGACTACAGCTATTTCTAACATCCATAACACAAAAACTACTAAGAGCATCATTGTTTGTAGAGCTTAAAACATTATTACATAGAGTAGAACTAGCAAACTTAGCCACAACATCAGCACAGTGGTTAGCTTCTCTATAGATGAAGCTGAGTTGAAAGTCCTATTATGTTTCTATAAACATGAGCTACATCAATAGCTCCTTTAGCTGATCCATCAGTATTAATAGTAATCTGATGATTTAAACTTGGTTTCCATTTGAATTTGAAAACATGAAAGGTATGTCTTTGCAAACACCACTAAATGATTGTATCAATTGAATTCATATTTGTTATTTGTGACGATTTGAAACTCCATTTTCCTTTTCCAATATGTCGGGGTTTCGAGTCACCTTTACCTCTTCAAAAGAAAAAACAATAATGTGGTTGAGCTTAAGCTATCCAGATGGCCTTACTGTGTTGGCTTATCAAATGAATTATAGCTGAATTATAGCTTAATCCAAATCCAAATTGACTATGTTTATGCTTTCAATTGTACATGTAGGAACAAGGAGCCAGCTTGGAAAGACTGGATGCTACTGCTGGATATTAAGGAGATGATGCACAAGTTTCACCAAGTTGATGTAGTCTTTGTATATAGGGAATCAAACATTGTTGCTGATATTTAACTAAATATAGCAGTAGTATGGCTTGTAACCTAAACAATCAGCCTGTTGATGCTTTGGACAATCTTTTTAGGCTTTTTATATGGGATACGTGCCCGCAATGGCTTGCTAATGATAGTCAACAAGACATTGTTAAACACCATCTCAGGGTAGTGAATCCTTTAATAGTCGTTAGTCAGGGTAGTAATGTCAGAGAGTATGGAAGCTTAGGTATGATTAGCTTGTAATTAACTTGTTTCATGAAGAAAAAGAAAGTTTCATGTTCATGTCCACTGATACAAAACGTGTTCAATACTACTTCCTCGGTCCCACTTTTCATTTGTGGGTGTCTTACAAAACTTTACACATTACCATATACGAAAGGTACTCCACATACTAAAATATTATTTTAACATCAATATTACTATTTTATCACCAAAAAGCAATCTACACCACTTATTTTTTATTTTACTCCATTACTTTAACTCATTTTCTTAAACTACGTGTTAAATTTAGTAGGTAAAATTTTATGAAACGGAGGGAGTAACTCCTTTTTTTATGTTTGAAGTTTAAAAACATGTATGTATGGATGTTTAAAATAAATAAAAAATTCTCCAAATGTATATAGTCACATTTGATAAAATTGTCTCTAGAGTGAGTATGGGTTAAAAAAGAAACCTTTACATCTTGAGAAAATTTTAAAATACACTCGAACTTTTTCGGGTTTTTGCATTTTACACTAAAATCTTTATTTTTTGGTAATCGACACTCGAACCTTTGAAACTTTTGGCAATTTACACTAAAGTTGAACAAACTTTAACTATCTTCCTGAATCGTATAGTTATTCATTCCATTAGACAAATGCAAT
>JAYMSL010003745.1:0-11986 GCA_036897195.1 Plantago coronopus | reverse complement strand
ACCGGTTAGCACAACCTCGTGGTAAACCTGTGTTAGTTAGTCGAATACCATAAGTATTCTGTAGGATATTATAGATCTGGGAAGTGCAACACTTTCAGTGTTTAGAATATGTGGAAAGGGAGAATAGCAACAACAACAACAAAGTTCAGTGAAGTCGATAGACGAGCTATCTTTACTTAAGACAATATTAACACCTTCTTTGTGTTAATGCGATAATTGGAAACTTGTCTTTAAGATAAAACGGCATTTTAAATAGTTGATCACTTGAATATCTGATGAACTTACTTGAATATAGTGAGTGCATTATTATGTGTAAGAAAAAGTGAGTGTAGAATTCTAGTGTGTTAAATGTGTTGAAAATGAAATGCATCTCCTTTCTCTATAACTATAAAGTGGTATTTATGAATGCGTGTTAATCTTAGAACAGTCGCAAATACTTTCCAAAGTCATTCATGCAATTTTAGAAAGGCTACAATTAAAAAAGTCCAAGTTGCATATGAGAGGATACATGTAAGTTCAAAACAGGCTTTTCTATGGCATCGGGCGCCCGCTTGGTCCAAGTAAGCAACCCGTTTCTTCCATCAAACTCGATTTACACTCTTGTTTCCGGCTTTTAGCCTCATTAAATGACTTCATTAACTCACATATTGATTTTCACACTACATGCATTAATCACTCTCTAACTTAACGTGTTTTCTTGACTTCTATTTAATTGTCGAAGTGAAATCGAACTCTGGGAACAAAGAGAATTATATTGAACTGAATGGAGTGTTTACAAAAGTTAGTTGATCAAAAGTAACAATAGATAGTCTATTGCTCTGCTTATATAGGCAGAGTTGGGCAGAGTTAGGCTAACTGCTACTAACTAACTATATGTACAACACGGTAAGCATAAGGTACTACTCTAATCCCTTGCACATTTATCTCCCCAATTCGCCTGTGTCTTTCTGGCTTGATTAGTCGTAATCCGTCGAAGGTGATTCGTCGGTCCTCCGATCACACAAAGCCCATGCAGCCTCATACTGCAGTGCCGAGGAGTAAAATTAACAACACACAGAAATTAGAGAGGGTCACCTTGATATACTTTCTTGCAGTTGAGGTAGATCATATCTATCAAGGAACTCGACAAGACCAGGGCCGAAGGTAACCACCTCAGAAATCGGAGGCATTCATTCTGCAGCTCAAGCAGTTGAGCAACATGAATTTGCAGTAGATAATCCGAATATAGGAGCTCGGAGCTTTTGGAGCAGTAATACCGATCAAACTACAATCTCTGCACCATCAAGAAACACCTTTATATGTCAGTAAAGTTGGTTTGAGGATCCTATATATATAGAAATGATCAACAATGCGTCTTTTTCCTCCTAAACGAAATCAGTGATGCATTGACTGGGATGAGAACAGGACTTCACTATCATATCCAGGACTATCATTATGACTATTCAGAGTTTGCAAATAAATACAGAGTTCGTTCCAGTCCGAAGGATCACAGCAAGCTAAAAGCATGTAATAAGATTTTCCAAGTTACTTCAATCGATTGCAGAGAACCCCATAATAAGGAAGCGGGAGCAGATAAAGATGAAAACAAGATTGCAAACACGGTAAACCACACGATGGAGATTCAGAGAGAATCCCTAACAAAGACAAGGTATTCAGAATTTCAGATGACTAGATGAGTGTCCTAGACACTCTAATGGGCCTAAACTTCTAAACTACAAAACCCGTTCGCTCTTTGTTTTGGCAAACTCGCTCCATAGATCCCCACAGCAACCAATGCTAATTGGCTGTTTCATATTCTCATTTAACATTTAATGTGTGCCGTAAAATTATGGGTACTATAAAGAATGTATTAGGTCTTATTTACAGGGGAGCTCTGTTTCACCCATTCGACCTGGCATGGAAGCGACACACACACACACAGACACACAAAAAGCGATTTTGGCATAGAATAGAACAAAACAGGAACATTCAAAGAATTATCACCGTTCAGCTTTTCATTCGACAATGCAGAAAATGTATCACAGCAATCAGTACTCGATTAACTTGAGCAAAATTCATTCTGATTTCTCCAGATCGACCTTGATAATGTTCAGACACATTTCTAATGTAACTTATAGAATCATCTTATATCTACAAATGCAGAGGTTTTCTCCAACAATCTGTGGGACTTCACTAGAATCCATCTATTCCAACATAACAAACCAATCATAGATCGCATTTTTAATGTGCTCAAAGCAGCAATACAACATCCAAAATCACTTGCACTGTCCCAAAAGTTACATCACACATAAAGATGCATTGGATAACAGATCAACAATATTTAACTACAATAGCACTCCACAGCAAGAACGTCACGTACATCAAACTACAATTCTTTCAACACAATGGAGAGAAGAAACAACTGAAGAGGCCGGCTTTCATTTCATTACAGATTTGCTGTATGAAGAGTGCATGAATTCTAACAGGTGACAATACCACCGTATCTTAGATAATAGATACTCTATGTTCTGAACAAACTGCATAAAACATTTCTCTTAGTTGGACAAATCAACTGTATTTGTAGATATAAGATGATTCAATAAGTTCGACTAGAAATGTATCTGATTGCTGTGATACCTGAGGTTCTTGACAATCTATTAATGTAACCTGGTAAATATTACTGCATGCTTTTGTTCTGATCATTTGGACTTGAAGAACTCTGTCCTATTATAGTAATCCAGAGGCGGTGGCAAGCCGAGCTGGGCGTGTGACTCTCTCACCCAGATGGCTGGTTCGATCCGCCACTAGAGAGAATTTCACATGTGCTTTTGCAAATGTGGAATGAGTTTTCTTAAATGAGATAGTAGTTGTACCTTTTGAAGTGAAATAGTAGTCGAAAAAAGAAATTGCCAATTGTAATCCTAAGTTTTAAAATTGTCAATTGTAGTAGTACCTTTTCAAGTGCATGGAGTAGTATTTAGTACCTTTTCAAATTTCCTAAGTTTTAAAAAAGCAGTGTGCAGTTGAAGATTCTGGTAGCTCAAGTCATGCACCTGGTTTCTATCATCATGTTGAAGAAAGTCTGGAGGGAAAATATTGGAATAACAGACTAAAAGTATAGCACAAAGCCACCAAATGAAACATTAAAACCATGATTAATGGATTAACACATTGAGATACTAAAACAAAACTTAGGAAATTATATATAACCCACCAAACACTAATGTCAAATTTTCCGTAACGGGAATTGTATTAATTAACCAACATAGACAAAAATAAAATCCTAGGTTACCATTGGACATGAAGAGAAGCTCAGAACTAAATTACTTGGTCTGCAGAAACGAAATGACCTAAATAACTAGTTCTCAAAACTAAAAAGATCCTTCCACTGATCACACAATCTAATCAAACAGGCTGAAGCCCATGTCGTCGTCACTCTCTTCCTTGGCCTCCTCCTGAAAACAAATGAAAATTAATAGTTAGTGCAGTTCAACGAAACAATACTGTTAGAAATAAAGATGCCCCTAGATTTTCATGCAATTGGTTTAGAACAAGTTCAGATAAATATTATCGTCTATCAATGTGAACTGTATAATTCATAAACCTGGCGTCACACTTCAATTATTAAGCTTAATATGTTAGTTGTATAATAGACTACATAGAGCAATGTGTGTACCTTACATTATTCGAGAGCTACAAAAATAACCGATAATGTATTGTATAACACCAACCATCATGCTCTGATATGAGCAACTAACATAGATCAAACATTCACTCACATAAAAGACACAAGTAATTCATGTAACCAATAGAACACAAATAGTTATTCATTGAAGCAAACTCACATCATCTTCAGAATGAAAACTTTCGTTGTTCATATCTAAAATCGCAATTACAATGCTCTATACTGATTTCCAAACTCAAGATTACAAAATCTGAGTATAAACATATTCCAGAAGATTTACCAGCTACTTTCACTTTAGCTTATTCAGCATCTACACTATAATAAACGGAAATTCGGAAATTTATAGTAACATAGATCACACATTTATACAAATTGGAGCAAAAACAGAAAGAAAAAACAAAACAAAACAAAAACTAATCTACAAGACTACAATCAACACAACAAAAGCATAAACAACTGTAGAAACAGTACCTTCTTCTCCTCGGCGGCCGGAGCAGCAGCTGCAGCGGCACCACCAGCGGCAGGAGCAGCAACAGCGACGGCAGCGCCGCCACCACCAGCACCAACATTCATGACGAGATCTTCGATGTTCCTCTTTTCACAGAGCTTGGCGAACAAACTCGGCCAGTAGGACTCAATAGTCAGATTGGCAGACTTCACCAGAGTAGCGATTTTCTCAGCCTAAACACAAAACACAAAATGAAATCAGATTAACTGAATCCAGCTCACAGAGCAAAACAGCTTGTACCGAAACACAGAGATAATACTTACGGTGACGGGGATGCCATCGTCGTGGAGGATCAAGGCGGCGTAAGTGCAGGCGAGCTCACCGACTGACATGATTGATTGTTGTTGAGAAGGTGCACGGAGATCTGATGAATAGCTCGAGCTAAGCAAACGGCTGTAGAAATACAAGAGGGGTAGGGTTTACAGGATTCCCTTCAATTTATATCCAACTCTATTCTGCAATTGCACCTGGGCCCGTCTCTTGTCTCGAATTTAACTTACCTCCTCAAGGTTTCTGATATTTAAGGATGCCCCTACATTTTGTTGAATAGTTTTAAAAGTCCTTTTCAGTTTTGAACATTAGATTTCGGCTAAAAAAAAAACATACTCCTACTTACAAAAAAAAAAAGAAAAACGCTTCTATGTTTTATGATTCGGTCTTAAAAATTTTGGAGCTTGTTGAGTAAAATCAACTTATTTTGTGACTTATGATAAATACGTCATTTTCAAGTTTGAATCCACTATAGATATATCATACCTCAATTTAGTCAGTAACATTTATGCCACAAACTTATAATCCAAAATTTATGAAACCAAACTAAAAAGTGGCTCAATCTGATAAGGGACGGTTTAGAGGACCGATCAATGATCCAAAGATGGATCAGTTTTAGGCTTTATTTACATTTTAGTTTATTATCGAGTTTGTTGGGTGTCGTAGGCCTATTATGTTTTTATTTAATTAGTTACTAGTACTTATTAGGCTCTCTTCAGCAGGGGCTGAAGAGAGGCTGAGTGCTGGAGTTGAGGCGCTAACTCAACTCCAGCAGCGCCTCAACGTTGAAGACTTATGTTTTCCTTTGAGTTATTACATGTTAGAATCATGTTTATCGAGAATCAACTAATTAAACCTAAATGAGTTGTATTTGTTAGATGAACATGTCCGATGATTACTTTGTTAAAAATATCAGTCGACTTACTCAGTCATAGTCGTAGATTTCAGTCGAGGCTCAACTTAATCAACCTAAATCAATTTTCACATTTGTTTGATGAACATTTTTTTCATATATCTCGTCTAGCTCTACTAGATACGACACTTTTGATGGGTCTTGCTCTTGCCTCGAACTACTGTACAAGATTACTAATGCTCCAAACGAAAATGCAACATTTGATACTGTATCGAATTTCGATTTCAGTAAACAGGGGCTCACCATCATAAGTCAAAACCCAGTAAATCAGAAACTTGAACAGCAACCTCAAGAACTTGTAGATAGAAAAATAATAGCCAAGCTGTTCAGAAGATCCATTCATAAAGGTCGAATCCAAATATTCTGCAAAACGCTTAGTCCGAGCCATGACAAACACAACAAATGACGTCTAACATCACCAGTCTAACATTCACCAGATAAAATAGGTTTTAAATCCGAAGCACACAACATTTTAAAAAATCCCATGTTCACAACACACAGCATTATCCAGTCCTTAGCAATAGGCTTAGAATTCCTTGCATCTCAAAGAAACTATGTCGACTCACTCCATAACAAGCCTTGGTTCAGATCACTCGCTGCCAGACCTAGCCTGCAGTAAGAACATGTAATGTGTTAGAAAATTAATGCCAAATAGGCTATTATGCAGTAGGAAGAGTAAGAAGATGTCATCTAAATCATTCGTGAAACTACTTGCAAGCATAGACTGATGTTGTATTACCTGGCGGGGGGATGCAGACCTCGATCTGGACCTTGACTTGGCCCTGCACATTTAAAAGCAAAGAGAATCAATGCTGTGAACTTGAGTAATGAATAAGAAGTGTCAGCAGATATGAACTAGTGTTAATGGAGTAGTGCTCGAATAAAAATTCAGCTCCCTTACTTGGGTTTAGCAGGCGAAGCAGAGGGGGACCTAGAAGCAGATCGATCACGTGATTTGCTGCATAAAATAGAGACAAACATTCAGTCCAAAAATCAAACATACCACTAAGATTATTCATACCAAAATTAGAAAAGGATGTCATCGATTACCTTCTGTTTCTCCTAGGGCTTCGGCTCCTGCTCCTACTCCTACTCCTGCTTCTGCTGCGACTCCTGCTTCTGCTTCGTGACGGGGTGCCCTTGTATTCCTTAACCTGAGACAAAATTCATGCATTTGTGCATCCAATATATTCAGCCAAAATAACACAATCTTCCTAGTAATTCAGGGTTTTATTTATCACATGGTACATTTCAAGATCAAAGGGTTAAACGAAAGGAGAATATAGAATGCAATTGGTAGGGGACAAGATGAAGTACCCGGATGTAAGTCCTGGTCCAAGGGTTTCGGAACTCAGTATCATCGAGTTTGCGGATCTGGTACAAATAAAACATTGTTAACTGCTGGGGCAAACAACAAAATATAGCAATCATGCAGATAAGTATTAAATAAACTTACAGCATATTTCATGTCGTCATAGTTCGTATAATCAACTAGGCCATAGGTCCCTGTATTTTCAGAAGGTCATGTGAATATTGATAATTTGAAGAGGATCAGAGTATGGAAGTTACATCTAACACCCCTTCCCCTCTCTCCCTCCCTCCAAACCAAACCAAATCAACTAAGCCTTTCTATCCCAATAAAAACAGGGTGGGCTTACAGAGTAAAGACAGATACTAAAATAGCTGGCATATCAACAAACCATATATATTTTCTGCAAAAACTTCAGAAAATACCTTCACTGTCACGGGAGACTTCAGCAAAACAAACATCTCCAGCTTTCCGCATATGATCCTGAAATAGATAAGAATGTAAGTTTCAAGATAATCAAGAGATGTGAACTGAACACTTGTATTATTGTGCTACTAACCTTCAAATCTTGCCAAGAAGCAGATGAAGGAAGGCTCCGGACAATAACTGCAGCAAAAATAAAAATAAGAAATAGACAAAGATGTAAGCCACAAAATAATAATGCTTCAAGTCCACAAACACAGCCAAGTAGATCCAAATTTGGTAGCACCTCGGTAGTCTGTATGACGGGAAACACCAAATCGGCCACCACTGTCACGACCGCGGTCACCGCCGCCGCCACCACCTCCACCTCCGCCACCGCCTCCTCCATAGCCACCACGGCGATCACTGGATGATGATGGTCCTCTACCACCATGTGCAAGCTCAACCTAAATTAAGAGGAATTTAACAATTAGAGAAGGATGAAAAGAGAAGAAAATGACATTGGTCATAGTGGTTACTCTTACCCTCAGTCGACAACCATCAAAGTTATAGCCATCTCTTCCCCTGATAGCATCTTCTGCATCCCGGGCATTCTCATACTGAAATGATAAATGTTTTGAATTAGTCACATTTCTCAATCCTCAGATTACCAATTAGCAATAATCACAAACACAAACATGATGATAGAGATTGTTTAGACCAATATTATGTATCAATAAGATACTTCATGTATTTTCCAAACCTAGAAATAGAAGCCTAGCAAACAGATATGAGCATACCTCCACAAAACAATAACAAGGAGGGCGTGGTGGAATCTTCAGTTCAATGTCCAATATGCGGCCATACTGCACAGGAAATGAATAGTTAGAAGAGCAGGAAGACATAGAGCACTAATACTCGATCCAACAAATAAAACTAATAAAGAGTTCACAATTTTGCAGACCCACATAACATGAAATAGAATTCTGACAGATGCACGATTAGACTGTTGCAGAGAGAAGTGAAGGCGGAAATTAAACTAACAATGGATGTTACACCGAGAGAAAAAAAAAATTCAATAGTTAGTTCTAGTCATTGTGCTACTGCATCACATTGGCAGTAATAATTTCTAAGCTCACATGAAAACAAAGGTATAATTTTACCGATAGTCTTTTAACATGCGGGCTGATAGAAAGTTTACTTTATAGTCCGACTTATTAAAAACGAATACAGATAGAGGCATGTGACATCTGCACAACACAGACCTTGTAAAACAGGTCTTCAATTTCAGATTCTCTGACATCAGCAGGAAGGTTGCCAACATAAATCATGCGAGAGAATCGGCCACTCATACTTGGTTCTTGAGTGATACTTCAGTTGAAGATTCTGCGAACAAAAAATATGTCATAAACCGGGAACTAATAGAGCAGAAAAGTAGTACCAGATCATATTCCTATACAACTTTGGACAGCCTGAATGATTTGACAACAAATGAATAAGTCAGGACAAAAATTATGTAGCAAACCAAAGAGCAATCCATGGGGTGAGCTGTGCTCCAAAGCTCCATTGCTCATATGCTCCAATATGCTCCAAAGCTACTATATAATCGAATTAAAATATGGTCTCCTCATCCTCTCTAAAGTTTTTCCAGATGAATAGCTCTTCAGATAGTGAGCAAGAACTTCCAATAATATAAAAGAACCAAAGACTCCACACCCTGATTTCTCCCACTCCCATTTAACATCCCTATGTATGATTGCAAAGCTCATATTGTCCAAGCGCTTGACATCTACCATAGAGAAAGCATTTGTGTCATGAAATGAGGTAACATAGTCACATACTTATGTATATACCTCATTCAGATCTTTTCACATTTTGAGAAAACTATTATCTTTTTCAAAAAAAAAATGAGGTATGCATCAGGGTTTTATGTAAGAAGCCTCAACAATTTTGGAAAAAGAAGTATAATTTGTTAAGTCTCAAAAACTTCATAAACTAGATGACCTTGATGAGCATTTGAGAATATATAGGACCTCGCAGTGCAATTAAACAAACGCTACATTTACTTCTAGAATCTAGGTGTGCAATTTTTTTCCCTCATTAAAGCACCTGGCAACAGGTTTTAAAGAAAGCATGGTTAAGTTAGAACTCAACAACCAATAGCCATGTGAAGAGCCTGAAACCAAATCAAAGGTGAAATATGACAATTAAATACGGCTAGGATAAAATAATTTGTATGACTCTCAAAGGACAATTCTCAGTATACGCATAAATATCCTTGAGATGGAATACGCATATTCAATTCTCAGTAGACTGGCAAAAAACACGACATCACTAAAATTATTTGTTCTACATTTGTCAGCAGATTCTTGGAATAGAAAGTAAGATTAATTTAAGAGCACTAATTCAGACTCTGATTAACAGCAGGTAGGAAAATGTTTTCATGTATATAATTGAATATAACATGTCCTTAAAGCCGTTAACTTGCATCACTAGTTCTCTACCACCCAGCAGAGGCTAAATACCGAATACCTGTATAATCTACTTTCTTCTTGTACAGAAGAAAATCATTCAGTTGCCTATTAAATAAGCAACTGATTCTTTCTATAACACGTGATAGATGCTCGGACTTGGAATAAAATAAATTGAGGGAAAACAGGGTAAATACTCAATACCTGTATCGGTCATCTACATTCTTCATATACACAATCATTCAGTTGTCTCTTACTTTCACAACTTCCTTAAAATTGAAAATTCCAAGTTGTCGCTTAACAAAATGTATCTATCATAGAGGTTTCCGTTCATTACACCTATTGTGATGGGGTAGAACTATTTTTACAAACACAAGCACAGCCCCCAAAATATACTTATGAATGATATGAATAATTTGTATCAAATAGAATTATATTACACTACAATGTAGCGAGCGCTGAAGGCTGCCGCGCTCCACAGATATCATGAAATTTCGCCCTTTCTTTATTTTGCTTTGCTCTACGTGATCTAGCTTTCCTCCCCCAATTACTACATTCACTTGTAGGGAAGCTTAAATGCCAACTATCACCTACTCTACCTTTAATTCCACACAACTGGGAATGATTCCGAGACAGAATATCCATCCATTGCAGCAGAAACCCAATTGACATATCAAAACTAAAGCCAAATTTCTTTTTTCACAGAACGCCAAGCCCAAAAAATCCCAAATTTTAACCCAATTGAACAACAAAAAACCTGAATTATCATAATTCCTTCAATCCTTTGCATCTTAATCCAAGAATACTAGATCCCGATTTCCGACACCCAATCCATATTAGACGAAGTCAAAATAACAAGAAATCAACCAGATTTCACGTGCCACTAAATGAATTCGTCGAATGCATCTAATTTCCTACACCATTGCAGCAGAAACAAAGAAACAAAGCTCAATGTAGCCAAATAAAAACCTAATTCGATATTCCTGAACATACCAGAGCGAAAAATCAGCTCAACGACCCAAATCCCGGAAGAAATCAAGGTCTCGTCCAGCTACGGCTTCTTCAGCTTGAAAACAGAATTATTTGCATAAATTAGTAGATGAATCAACATATACACCAAACAGAGAGAAGATTAAGATGCTAAATCGGAAGAGGTGAGCTTGTTAGGTGCGTACCTTGAGCTATCTTCCTCTCGTGCTGCTTGATTAGGGCTTCGTTGATGATACAGAGCTCTGTATTTATATGTCCACGATTTTGCTCCAAAGGGTAATGAGGTTCTGCAAAATTACATGGGCCGCCCCGGTTGAGTTTTGTTTTCGCATTCATATCCTTATCTTAAATTTCGTACTTTCGGAGTTTAGTCATGTTCTTCTTCTGAACGATTTGTGGTAAAATAAAATGAAAATTGAGTCGGCTTCTAGTTGTATGCATTTATATGTACTCGAGCAGAGTTGAAATTATGTTAACGTTAACCTCGACCGTATGTTGAGAGTTACACTGATGTTTTTTTTTTATGTGAAAATAATTGAATTTAGATGACAGATGGTTGTCGTCGAACACTTTAATGGCATTGTTTTTTGGCTCTTGACAGTGAAAATAAAGATCATTATACATTTGCAGCTGACGTATTGACAACTGAAATAGTATCAAAGTCAAACTTGTCGCGATGTACTAATCACCTCACTTTATTGGTGACAGGATGGGGTTTGGGATGTCGCGTAATTAAACATGTCAAGTGACGGTAACTTGTGGAGGAGCTTGGTTGATTAGGTTTGACTCAATATAATTTTCCGACAAACACGATTTATTTTTCTAAACGGATTCTGACAAACAAGATGATTACTAGTTTTTTTAGTGTGTTATACGACAGGTGAGGTTGATCACTAGGCTGGAATGCCTTTTTATACGTGTTAAAAGTGCAGGACAAGAATGACCTATTTCATTTGGAATATTTGAATAAATGAAACAATAACTTCTGTTTCGATTTACATAAAATATAGCGGAAATCTATCGAATACATGATCAGATTATATTCACACTCCTATGATGGAATAACGTAATACAATGGTCCATAGGGAGTCATAAGGGCATGTTTGAACTTTTAACCTTCTCACTTCTTTTTCTAAAGTATTCTGCACTAGAAGACAATGACACAAAATTAGTGTTTGTTCAATTCGTATGAAAATATCTAAACTTAAATTATTTCAAATATGCATATCAACCACTCAAATCTGACCTGATCTAAATTGAATTAAACAAATCTAAATTTAAGGTGAGCTGAAATAGACAAAAGCCTAAGATTAATGTACTAATGTATACGACGAACTTATCTTAGTCTAAAGAGTTACGGTTATGCATTACCTCATACGAACAAACATATAAAAAGATTGACACACTAGTGATCCCCAAACCACTCTTTGATAGTAATTCCAGTCATCTTCCATGATCT
>JAYMSL010003744.1:0-11987 GCA_036897195.1 Plantago coronopus | reverse complement strand
AATATTCAGAATTGAGAGGTATATAATCTAACATCCACCCAATCCGGTCCCTCATATTTACCAAAACAAACATGTTCTCAATTTCCTTATTTGTTAAATTTCTTTCACAATTTTTGTAACCATTTTATTTACTTTCATTGGCAGGAAAACAACACAAAATGGACTCATATATGAAGCTCATTTACAGAATCTGCAATTCCAGAGCCCACACCAAAATGAGTGTCGAAGTGCTGAAGATCTTAGTATAGTTCACTATTTCACTGATTGTTTTATATGTTTATATTTGACTTCCATGAACGGTTCCATTTTCTTATTCATTCTACTCTACGTATATTTTAAAATTGTTGATATTGAAGACGACTACGCGGGAACCCGCGTGTCAAAATTGCTTGTTAATAAAATGTCAAATATTACTAATATGTTATAAATATAATGTCATTAAATGGTTTTTTTTTTTGAAAATTTCACAAATAATTGGTAACTCCAAGTTTTTGTAAATTGTAAATAATTTTCCCTAAAAAACGAAAAGAAAAAACTCTCACATGGCAAAATTCAAAACCTCAATCTTCAGCTCCCAAACTCAAAGAGCAGAATGGTAACAACACCTCGCCCAATTGCGCCACAAAACCCCTTCTTTTTTTCCATTTCTGCGGAGAAAAACAAGAACTAGTCCGCAGCAGGAATGAGGCTATGGAGTTTCAGAGGGTTTGTCACCCCTCTCCACATTTGCCCAATACTCCTCTCCTCATCACCAATCACTTCCTCTACTAATCTGCTGCTGCTGCTGCTGCTCTAAAATAAGGCGATGATGATCTCTCTTTAACCCAGTTGAGTTCGAAAGCACAGAAGGAGAAACCGAACCCGTATCTTGGCCGGGCTACCCGGTATTGTCGATTTCGGTTATGCAGCCATGGCGGTGTCTCTCGGTTTCCCTCTTCCGCTCGGTTTTTTCACAGATCTGAGCCTTTTACATTCTCCTGTCAAGGTATTATCCACTCATTTTTCTTTAAAATTGAAGAAATTGAGCGATTCCTCAAGGGTTTGTACTGAATTTCGCGAGTTATGTGACCTACTGGGAAGTAATAGATGCTGGGTTGAGGATGCAGGGAGGCTGGGAGTTTTAAAGGGGTGTTTTGCTCCTCTCTGTATTTTCCTATGATTTATGCTGTTCAAGTATTACAAAATCCCCTTTTTCAAGTGAACAGAACAGAGCCTCTATAAATTAATTAGCACGGAGTTATTGTTCCCTATTGGTGGTGATGGTGCTGGTGGTATATGATTAGGCTGTGATGATTTGTCTTTGTATCCAACTGAGTATGAAAGCAGATGGAGAATCAGAGACCCGTATCTTGGCGAGGCGACCGGTACTTGATTCCGGTTCTGCAGCCATGGCGGTGTTGCTCAATTTACCTTTTCTGCTCGATTATTCACCTATCTGAGCCTTAACATCCTCTTCAGGGCTTCAATTTTCAATTGTCGCCTTGGTGTAGATGTTTTGACATTGAGTGAAACAGGGAGGCTGGGAGTTTTACAGGGGTGTTTGCTCCTCTCTGTTATTTACTATGTTTTATACTAAAATCCCCTTTTGAAGTGAATTGAACAGAGCCTCTATAAATTAATACGTTTTTTTTTTTGAAATGGCAAATGTGACTTGTTCCCTGACCTAATGGTGGGAGACTGGGAGGGGAATATGTCTTACCAACTCCAACTGCGCTTCGTTGTCTCTAAAAATGAATGAATACTGAGTTATTGTTCTCTGTTGGTGTTGCTGGTTCTGGTTCTGGTGGTTTATGATTAGGCTGTGATGGTATTTGTGTATGTACCCATTTGAGTATGAATGCAGATTGAGAAACAGAAACCCGTATCTTGGCGAGGCGACCGGTACTTGATTCCGGTTCAGCAGCCATGGCGGTGTCTCTTAGTTTACCTCTTCTGCTCTAATATTCACATATCTGAGCCTTTTACATCCTCTTGAACCTAAAGGTAGTGGAATCTTGAAGAGTTATATTGTACAAAGAAAGACTACAATTGAGGCCAGAGAGGATGGGAGTTTAAAAGGGTGGTTGCCCCTCTCTGTTTGCCTATGATTTTGGCGGTTTAAGTGTGCAAACCCCCTTTTGCTTCATCATAACATGATCCTTTTCATTAGTTCTACGCCATGGCAAGTGGTCTGAGTTCAATTCTGTTGCTATGCCTTACGATCTAAGCCGTGGGCGTGAGCCAAAAACTTTGATGTGGAATTCCATCTCATCTATAAAAGTTCGAACTTTGGGGAGAAGTTATAGGAAGCCATTTATATAATTTCTCCAACATTTACACGAAAACCAAAATAACAAGATAATTCCGAAGTGTCTTTTGATGGACAACTTCGGTTTTATGTGCTCTCTCTCGAAATCTGTCACTCCTATGGGAGTGCGAAGGTCTAAACAACCTGACCTGTGCCTTGGCGGGGCGAACCCTGGATCTTGGGGGTTCTGCAGCCATGCCGAATATGTGAAATTTACATGTTCCTTCTCATATGATAAATGCTAAAGGGTAAAGCTGCGTGGCATGCTACATCCATGCCTATGGAATTATCGGGGAATGGAAGGCAAAAGGGAAATGCATCAATTGGAATGATTTGGATGCAGCAGCATGCATAAGTAGTTTCTTGCCAAAATGAGACTGTAAAATGGGCTATGATGATTTGTTTTACAAGTTGAAGATAATGCACAAAGTGGGGGAAGAAGACAGACCTAACCCGAATCTTGGCGAGGCGACTCTGGATGCTTGCATCTGGTTTTCAGCAGCCATGTCGAGCAGTCTGTCTAATCTCCCTTGTTGGGCAAATAAATGGAATCTGAGCCTTTATGTTCATTCTCTGCTGTAACTTCAAATGGCAAACGCGGAACATAACTCTTCCCTGCAATGCAGAGTGATAATTGCATTTTTAATCAGCTTGCTACTCTTTTTTTCTACTTATGATAATATTTTGCTGAGGTTTCCGACAGTATGACTGTATTGAGTATTTTTAACTCTTCTTGCAATACACCCACTTGCTAACATCTCTTTATGATTAGGTGTTGCTTTTTTACCCAGTTGGGTTTGATAGGCAATAGAGTCCGTATCTTGGTGAGGTGACCTGACCCGAATAGGCTATGATGATTTGTTTTACAAGTTAAATATACGTATCAAAAAGGGGAAGACAGACCTAACCCGATTCCTGTCGAGGCGACTCTGGATGCTTGCATCTGGTTTTCAGCAGCCATTGATCAGTATGTTTAATCTCCCTTGTTTGGCAAGTAAAGAGAATCTGAGCCTGTAGATTCATTCTCTACTGATAAATGCAAATGGATATGCTGAACTTAAATCTTTGCCTATTTTATCTTTTATGTGCTATAAACTCTAGTGAAATAAACTGACTTTGCCTTTATTTCATGTGGTTTTAAGTATCCAAAACTACTTTTTAATAAAGTGTGTTGGACAATCGAACTGGTGTAAATTGATAGCATTATCACATTTAGTGCTTTTCTTAGAGATGCTTAAAAAAACAATTACTTACTCTATAAAACATAGTAGAAAGGTAGACTGCTGCACTTACCCACTCTATGATTTGAGAACAATCTAGGTGCCGGACAGACACTGGAGAAACATGACTAATCTGGCGAGGCAAATTAGCATGTCTGCTTATATCTTTACAATGAAGGCATGGTGTCACATGCTCCTTGTCTATTCTCAGCTGATCTGAGCCTCAATACCAGTGAACACATATTTGTTCCATTAACTTCGGTAGGCAAGTTCAGTTCATACTGTTTTATCAGTACGGCTTGGTTTCATAATTTACTTTTGATATATGAATCATTCATTTATCTTGATTGTTCTTACTGGATGCTTGTTAATATCATGCTAGTTAAATCTTGTGGATTGATGTCATCATTCACATGCATACAATACAATTGTATCTCTGCATATTCATTTTTACGAAGTGAGTTGCCTGAAAAGTGGATAAGAGACTAATAAAAAAAAGAATAGAAATGTGGATACTCATATAAGAATGGTTGACCCGCAAGTTGTGAATCAAGGTACAACTCAGACCAAATTTTGAGGTTGAGTCCTGAGTCTTAGTGGTGCAAAAAGCTCGAGTCTGAGGTTAAATAGGTGGCATGAACAGTGCAGTTGAATGTTTTGCAGGAGACTGCTATTGTTCTACGTACGGCTGGGGTGGGTGTTATGGTCATTGAGTTAACTTTGATTTTTGAGAATTTCAAATTTAGCACACTTGTATGAACAATTTACATGAATTTGGAATGTTGTATGAATATTGATCTCAAAATGTGTGTACGTCTTGTCTGAATTTTGAAGGTTTGTGTTTCATTGGATCATGCTGAGTAAGCATTTATCACTTTGAATTCGAAACCATTTTACACTGACTATTTGAAACAGCAATCTCATAATTGTACTGATTCACAGGATAATGCAACTGATAAGATTGGAAGCAATAAACCTTTCCCTCCTCAGTTTCCAACTATATTTCACTAGCCAATATCTAGTTCTAGTAATTCAGCTGCTGCATTTACCATCTATTTAGAGCATACAAATTGAAGTTGAATTGTTACGTTTGTCAACTTGATGAATTGTCAGTACTCCATAATCAAATCAGGTGCTTAGTTTTGTCATTTTGTTGAACTGATTAATTGGTCGGGTATTGAGATGATTTGATCCCGTATCCTGGAGGGTCAATCCAGTTGGCAAATGGATCTTTAATTGGGGTTTTGCAAACGTAGCCGGTCAACTTCCTCT
The DNA here is from genome assembly GCA_036897195.1 of Plantago coronopus. Lineage (NCBI taxonomy): Eukaryota > Viridiplantae > Streptophyta > Magnoliopsida > Lamiales > Plantaginaceae > Plantago > Plantago coronopus. The sequence goes on along the minus strand of JAYMSL010003744.1, from coordinate 7,208 downwards.
TCCCAGATCCTCTTTTTATGGATCTGAGCCTCCCCGATTTAGAATTTACTTGTTGTACATGAAATTAAATTAGAGAAGGCAAAGTTTTTTTTTCTTGTTTTTTATTTTATTTTCTGGTTTCATTTTTCTTAATCATGAGTATCATTTTCTTTTCCAACTATTCATTAAGCTGGTCTTGTTTGTTTTCTTGCGAATTTGCATTCATTTTTAGAGTTGCTACAGAAGTTTTCTTGATGGTTTTTCCTTGATAGACTGAGCAAGCTTTTTTGTTTTGCTTCCCTGGCTGCTAAGCTCTATTGGTTTGGGCTAGTTGTTTATGTATGTTGGTGGTTTTGTTTGTGCTATGTCGGGTGTGTAGCTTCTTGTGGTACGGATTGTTTTCTTCTTGGCGGTTGGTATTCTGCCCTATTCGGCCTTGACTAGAGTCGAATTGCACTAATTGTTCTGCTTGTCCACTAACAGAAGATAGGATTTCATTACTAGAGCTATTACAAAAGTCTAGTTATAGGGGCAGTTCGGAAGCTGAAACTCCTTGTTGGCTGCAATGGGTTTGCAATATAATCAGATACTGCATTTTCTTCCCTGTTGACAAAGTGTACTTGAACTTGAGATAGATTATCCATCCATTTGAATATCTCCTTGACGACTTGTTGATGCTTCCAGTTGGCTTCGATTCCCCTGTTCAGACAGTTTACTGCATAGTCAGAATCTGATTGAATAATCATTTTACTACAGCAAGAGATTTTGCATGACTTTAATCCTTGTAAGGTAGCAGTTAGTTCTGGCAAAGGAATTTCCAGTCTACCTGTTATTATTGTACCATACTGAAAATGTTTGAAGAAAGCTGCATCAGTATTCAAACATACAATGTATACTTTTTTGCCTAAAAAAAGTTTATGATTTAAGACTATAAACTTCCATGTTTCTGGATTTATCTATTATAACTAGAGCATACCTATTATACAATGGGAATGACCTAATACAAGAACTATAACTTAATAACAGCTCCACAAGGAAGAAACTAAAAACTACATTACATACAGGGAGTATAGGGAATTATGGCAAGTAGCCAACAGGGTGAGGAGAAGCATGGAATCCTCGCTTCGAAACAACAAAGAACTAGGTGGAACGGATGATTCGGGTATAATGTTTATTTCACCAACTCAAGGTATTCTTCGACTGCTGCTGAACTTTGGCAGCGTATGAACTCTCAATCTCTTCCTGCATCGTTGCACCGAAAGCATCAGAGGTGGTTAAAGAGTCCAAGAAAATCATCAATACAAATTCAAAGAAATCAATGTATCCTCAATCATACATCTGAGAGATGCCATTATAACTTTAAAGCATACCTTGCAGGATTTTAGTAGAGGCTGCAAAAATGATGCCCTGAAATATTTGATTGATTCTCCAAGTGAGGAGTTTTCCAGGTCTGCGATAGCAACAGACAAAAGTAAAGCTGAATTTACACCAACAGTCTAACCGGAATAAGGGTTCTATAATTTCAAGGAAAAAATATTACCATCATTGCCGTCGCTTCTCAGAGATCCGGCATTAAGTTCTTCCATCAGCTGTAGAATAAAAGAAAGTGACAAGTCATCACATGATGGAACAATGATATATATAGATGAACCTACAGGGGCAATAGACATAAAAACATGTTTTTCCCTGGTTTAGCATCAGAACTAAAAGGCTGATAGTGGATACATACAACCAAGAAACATTACAGCTCAAAAGGCAACAAGATATAATCCTTCAAGCAGTCGCAGTTTATAAGACACGATGACCACTCTAACATGGCAAGTAGCAGGCTATCAGTGGGATTGACGCAGACCATGAGAAAAGTGAAATGTCGGTAATATGGTGGTACTCCAAAATCCAACTCATGCATGATTTACTTGAAGAAGAATAGTTTGAAGTTTCGATATGTATGATTCGAGTATTTGTTCCTTACCTGAGAAAGGGTTGGTACAGTAGCAGGATCAAATTCCTCACAGCGTCTAGGATCAATGGGGACACAAACACGTCCTATCCGAGAACAAAAGTACATGTGACATGAAATTAACTTCATGGGATACAAACATAAGCTAACAATCATGTTTAATTCTGGTTTCAGAACAAGCAATTGGTAAATAAGATACAAACCTGTCTTCGGGTGTATGCAAAAAGGTGCTTTCAGCAAATGATTCATGTGCTTTGAAACCTGCAATGGTAGCCAAAAGCAAATCTTTTAAGAGACAGATACCAACATAATTGATACCAGTTATTAAGATTATGCCGAACTGGACTTGCAGAAACTAATATCACAGATTGGCAACTAAACTTAATGGAGTATATCAACAGAATTAAAGGATTTACAACAAACCTCCAAATCAAGTCGAGGATAAGTGTAAAAAAACACAATCTCTTCAAGAGATCTACGAGTGCCGTGCACCTAAAAGTTACAGAATGCAGAGGATTATTGAATGTAAAACCAAAATATATCACAAACAATCAGTCTATGATGGCAGCAAAATAGTTTCAAAACATAATTCCACAGAAGCACTGCATGAGGGGAATAATGAAACAGCACTTTACACTAATGGCCCTTACCTTCTGTCTTCCAGATTGCAGGAGCTGTTTAAGATGACCCCATCGAACACCATTAATATCATCACGTGGACGCTTATTATCTTGCCACTTTCCTCTAAGCTCAGAAGTAATAGCTGTAGAATTTATAATGCAACATGAGTTAATTATAATTTTGCAACATATAGAATACAAATAAAAAAAAAATCCCATTTACATACATTCATCTGGTATCATTTCCAATATCCTTTCATATCTTTCCTCATGTGAAAATAAGTTTTGCTTAGTAACAAACTCCCCCTCAAAGAAATCTTTTAGAACTTCTGCATAAGATCTCCTGCAAAGACATGCATGGGTGAGACAGGATTAAAACAACATATAGAAAATAAAATGAAAAGAAGTCAAATGAGCATACCCCAGGTGAGGGTGAAGTGAATGCCCCATAAGAGTAACTTTCTTCAAGCTGTTTTCACTACCCTGAAGAAAAATTGGGCAACATTATAATGGAAAACCCCAATTGAAGGATAGAGAAAAGAAAAAGAAAACACATAAATTTGCTAAGGTAGAGTTGAAAAGAAAACCTTTTGGACATGCAGATAATCAGCAATTGCAGCTCTTTGATCATTTCTCAACCTTCCAATTGAAAGCAGTTACATGTAAAACTAATTCCTAAAGGTGGCAAATCAAAGAAACTAAATCTTAGATCTGTGAATCATTACCTTCTCGCTTTCCCATCACAAACCCAACAATGGACACCACGGTCCACGGCGACCACTATATACCCACAAAATATGGTTAAATCCAAAGTCATCTGCAAAGGGAAGCATATGTAAATCGAGAACAGGTTAAAAGGTCTTTCACCCAACAGTGCTTTTAGTAAAAACAGCTCAAGAAGAAAATATGATTGGTTTTTAAATTCTTCCACGAAGAACAATGGACAAAACAGAACTTTGGCATATATTATTGACGCCAGTGACTAATAACCTCCACGCAAAATACTAGAGAACCAACATCTTAGAAAACAACATACATAAAGATTTAAGCTGTGAATTTACTTATTTCAATCAAATATGATATGGTATTGGATTTGTAAATCGATACAACATAAAGTATTGTAGCAGTGGCATTAAACTGAGACCTCAAAGTGAACAAAAAGTTTCATCTGGTGATATATACATACAAACTTACTATATAGCATAAGTAGCTGATAAACTAAAGTTTCAAGTGATGCTGCCATGCCAATTTAAGACTTTATTTTGACTCACCAAATCATTACTCGGGTTTTGAAAAAAAAACAAAAAGAAAGAACCTAAGCTCTGATTTTACTGAATGTAAAAGGGTACGCATAATGGGGTTCATTACTGCGGTTGAACATGGATGAACATGTATATAAATAGAGATGAGCTTCACATGACACCCAACCCATTACAACGTCAACTATACCTCTAAGTGCAGTATCAATTACTTTAATAGCTGCTGTCATCAATGGCCAGCACTCTGGACAAACATCAGCTCCTCTACAACAATATCTAACATCATCATAATCTGATATATCCTGTTGAACATAAAATGCAGATTGCAGGGGTCAATATTTTTTATTCACTTTCCTTTTACAAGCATTTGAATCAACAGAATTTAAAACTGTCAAGAGAAGTGCTTACTATATCAAATACAAGCTCTCTCTCGACAGGGGTGAAAACGTTATCACCGGACTGTCCATAAGCATGCCTCTTTGAAGGCTGCAGCATAAAATGAGAAGTTTCATTTTGTATACACTTCAGTCGATTACTAGTGGAGCACACAGTACTATTTAGTTTACTAGTACATTGAAATAACGCATCCTCTAGTGAATATTAAGTTAAACTTACATCAACACTGTAAACAGGGCCAATATCAACTTTGAAAGGGCATTTCTCCTTGATGGCCTTTTCCAGTTCGGTGGCATTGTTGAAGGACTGAAACCGCAAAATAGATATCATTATCCAAAGTGAAAGAAAATTCTCTTCTTCCAAGGTATGATTGGTCACAACCAGGATGTTTCCCATCTACAAATAGTCAATCGAAATAACTATTAACAAAATGAAAACAAAAAACGACAAGAAAAGAGTAACTTTACACAGCTAGATTGTCATGAAAGTCATACCATTTCCATACGACATCCACTTGTGCATATCAGCATACGGGAAAAACTTTCCTGCGCAGACAAGTATAAATAGTACTGTAAACTGCATCCGAAGGAAACCAACTTTTCTAAATACTAAAACAAGGAAATCATGACCAGACCGCACTCAGAGAGAAAAGTCATTTGATGTACATGTAGTTGTGTTTGAGAAACTGGAATAATCTAGTCGGTGTCATTAGAATAGAGTATGAAATCGTGAAATATCGCAGTCCTCTGAGCACTAGTGTTTCTTAATTTCTTTTTCACTTCCTCACCGGACTTACGTTAAACTTTGACAGCCACCCCCTCAAAGAGCTTTCTCAGGTAGAGAGAGGCAGCCTTTTTACATATTGAGGCCATAATCCTGAATTAAACCATTTGTCAAATTGTGACATTTCAACACACCTTCTCACGTGTGCTCTAGCAGCAACAGGGAAGGCCCATGGACACATAAATAAGGCAAACTCGAATACTATGTTAAGCTGTGAGCCTGTGACTCTGATACAGTTCTAAACAATTTCCGGACCAGATGGTGTATTATTAATTACATAATTCAAGAATAGAGACACTCGCTGGTTTAATCAAAAGATGGGAGTTGCTACGATAATGTTAAATTCAATCAGAAGAGAAAAAAAACAAGGACAATGGATTAAACCTAAGCAAGCAAGGTAATCAACTACATCCAAGTTAAACATCACGAAATCACCAAGCAAAAGCAACAGTAATCTTTGATAAAAAGGAATCTTAAGTTATCGATAAATAAGAGTATGCAAGCAATGGACATAAGCTAAAGAAGCTCAGATTGTGAATTCACCAAGCTACATCCAAAAACAAAAGCCAATAAAACAACCCAAAATCAAATGAAAAAGAAACAAACGTTGCATCCAGTTGCAGGAGCAAATAAGCATAAATCGCTAATCGGAAGAGTTACCATAGTAAATTCAGAGGTAATTAGAATTGAATCCCTCTGGAACTGCACCGCTTACTACATCGATTTGCATTTCCTCCCTTCCGTTGTCGATCTCCTCTTTCGCCATTTCCACGAAAGTACCTAACGATCCAAGTATAATTTGTAGAAAAATTCAAGTAGGATGAAGATTCTGAGAGATTCAGCCCTAAAATTGAAATCTAGCTCAGTGAAAGATTGGGGATGAATGTGTGAATGGGAATTGTGGAAAATGGCGGGAGTGTGATACTATTTGGGCGGGATACGCACCGAGTTGGAGATCGCGAATCTACCGCTCTAATACAACTGCTACAAATTAGTTCGCGGGTTTATGATTGGGGTAATTTCACACAAGTAGGCTTAAGGCTTTTTACCCGCTCTTTGAGTTGGAGATGTGAGGTGAAGATTGAGGTTTTGAACTTTTATATGTGAGGGTTTTTCTTTTTGGGAAAATTATCTATCAGTATGCATGTGTAACATTAGTTGTAAATACCTCTGCAATTCGTTCAAAAATATCTAAACTGAACTGAATGTAGTTGAATATGTATGTTAATTGAACTTAAGTATAAATTTCAATTACATAAAATGTACTTAACTTATTATAAATATAAATTATAATTACGCAAACCTGAATTAAACAGAACACTACTTAAATTAAAGGTGAACTGAACAGAGCTTACAACTACTTAAAATTCCGTAGAAAACATGTAGAATTTATTTAATCTGAACTGACACAAACTAAACTGAAATGATTTAAAGTATAAATTTCAACTTTGCAAACTTAAAATGATAGTAATACTTTGGTCTTTGGTATGTATGGGACAAGATGGTGGTGTTAACAAATGAAGCGAATTGCAATTTATTTGTCCTATATGAGCTTGACCACCACTGAGATTTGGCCAGCAATAGCATAATAAAAACTTGACTATTTGCGAAGATAATGGTGTTAACAAATGAAGCTGATCACTATTTATCGGTCATATATGAGCTTGACCACCACTAAAATTTAATCAGCACAAAATAAACTTGACTATTTGTGATCAAGATGGTAGTGTTAACAAATCACACTCTTGTTTGTGGCAGTTCACTTATGCTCTATGCTTCGAGGATGAGTATTATGGTGATTTTGACTTGTGGAAAATGTATTAATCTCATCCATTGCAAGAAATTACATGATCTTTTTGTGTTTGGTCTACTGGTTCTAACTTCGAAACATTCTCTTTTGGGTAGGAAACATATGAATGAAGCGGTGGAAGATGGTTATGATTACGTGTCTCTGGAGGCCACTCCATCGTGTATAGTTTCTCACCTCAAAAAGTCTAAGTTCGAGTGGTTTTATAACCATCATCATATGTTGAATCAAATTAGTTTTTGTTGAAGAATGTGTTGGAAAATTAGGGAGCGTATAGTGAAGAGTATCAAAATGAATATAACTGGAATTGCAAGTGAACAACACGAATAAGTAAATCTGCAGAGTCGAGTGCCAGCACTCTTTCCTTAAGACTTATTCGCCCTGCTCTGGTGCTTACAGTTGGA
>JAYMSL010003743.1:0-11988 GCA_036897195.1 Plantago coronopus | reverse complement strand
CAGTCTCTTGCTTTGTTAAGCTTGCGATTGTTTTAAAAGTCTATTCACCCCCCCCTTCCCCCCCTCTAGACTTTTATCTATAACTCTCAGGGACCAACACGAGGAAAACCATATTTTTTGTGGAGAGTGTCAGGGCGGCAGAAACGAGTCGGAAAGGAGCGGACTGCGGGATTGCTAATTCTGGTAGTCCTAAATTCCAGGGAATGAACAAGGGGGTTCCAAATCTACTGCTAGAATCCCGCTAACCTCAATCAATCCTAATCATAATGAGGCTGTAAAAGAAGGAATTCAAATTAAAAAAGCCTCTCAAAGTTAAAGCTCACCATCTGCAGAGTCAAACACTATCCCTTTCCTTGACTTTGGTCCCTTTCCACCCCAATACAATCAGGCCCCACAAATCCCAAAACAATCCCCCTAACTTTACCTCCAGTCCATCAATACCAAGATCCATTCTACCCTGAAATGGCCCAGTGTCCTAATCAGCAAACCTTTGTGCTCACCCGCCCCCACAACCCAATTATCAACCCACCTACTCGCCCTTATCAGTCTAGCAGTCCCCATAATAACCCAAACCACTAATACAACCCCAAGAACTCACTAATCCGGAATCAATGGCCAAGAAACCCCACTCTATATCCTCCCAGAAATACTTATCAGCATACTAGCCCCAGCAAATCGAAGAAAAGAGGACCCCCCCCCCCACGCTGATAAGGAAAAAAAGTTTGTGCCGACAGCAAATAAGAAGAATGAGGCTTCGACTAGTGCAAGACCAACAAAGAAGGCTAACCGGGATTGAAATCTGCAATGTACCAGGGGCGGAGGTTGCTCAACAGTCCCGCCTACAAAAGTGAGTTGCTTAGTTTGGAACTGTCAAGGTGCGGGAGGCCTTTGGACAGTTCATGAGTTAGGAGTCATGATTAAAAATTTCACTACCTGTTTAATTTTTATTACGGAAACTCACCTTTGTACTCGAAAGGTTAATAAATTGAAGGAGAAATTTAACTTGTTTGGTTTTCCTGTTGATCTCGTTTGTAGATCGGGGGGACTTGCTTTACTTTGGTCTAAAAAAATATCAGTTACTCTCCAAAGTTTTTTCTAGGCACCATATTGATTCTACAGTCCAGCTAGAAAATCATCAAGCAATTTGGAGATTTACAGGTTTTTATGGTGAACCAGATACAAACAAGTGAAAAGGGACTTATTGAAAAGACTAGGTACTATGTCTTGCCGAGAATGTTTAGTTGCTGAGGATTTTAACGAGATGCTATTAAATGAGGAAGAATGGGATGGAAATCCAATTGGACCGGCTCGAATACGAGCTTTCCGGGACTGCCTACAAGAAACCGGCCTAACCGATTTGGGTTTTTCTGGGTACAAATACACTTGGTTTAATAAGCGGTTCGATCCAAACACCATAAACTGCCGGCTGGATCGTGGGGTAGCAAATAGTGGTTGGACCACTCTCTTCCCTTCTGCCCGGATAAAACACATACCGTGTGCTTATTCGGATCACAACGCTCTCCTTATCTCTCTCTCTAACTTTCAGCAGCTGCAAAGCACAGGCGGTGGAATCTTCCGCTTCGAGAAAATGTGGGCTCAAAATCCACAGTGCCAGAAGATTATCTCGAAAAGTTGGGCTTCGGCTGGCGAAATTAGCTCCACCATCCAAGCTTGCAACTCGCGACTGGAGAATTGGGGGAAATCGGAGTATGGTCAAATTCCGGCCAAAATCAGCCGCTTGAAAAAAAGGATTTTCCCGTCTCCGGGAAGGCAATTATTCCGATGAAGTACATGCCTTCGATAACCAACTGACAGCGGAACTCAATTTGCTGCTTAAGAATGAAGATGCAAAGTGGAGACAAATAGCCAAAGCTCAGTAGATTAGAGAGGGGGATCGAAACACTAGCTATTTCCACCATCGGGCATCTCGAGTTCTCGACGCTATGAACGTGTTGTGATCTCTGAGATGTTGAATATTCTGAATGTTCAAGTGGTTGATAAGCATGAAAAGTACTTAGGCCTCCCCACTTCGATGGGAAAGAATAAGAGGGAAGTCTTCGGGTGGCTGAGAGAAAAACTCTTGAAGAAGGCAAACATGTGTTCTGAAATCCAGACCCGGATGTTGACCCGGACGACCTCCCGGGTCAAAAACCCAGGGGTCAACTCGGGTCAACCCGGTCGACACATAAATACGTAAAATTATATTTCTAATATTATATGATATATTTCAACTATAATTATAGAAATTAGTAAGAAATAAGTTAATAACTCATCCATAAAACATAAATATTGTCTTACAAATCACAATGATAAAATACTACAAGTGATTTTCCGGTTTAAATGAGGAAGAATGGGATTTTCCGGATTTTCGGACTTTCATACCTGGTAGGCCTCCGGGTTCCGGTTGACCAACGGGGTTTGAAAAAATAGAGGCAAATGCTTTCTGGGGAAAACTTCTCTCAAAAGCCAAAAAAGAAACTCTTATAAAGTATGTACTTCAGTCTATTCCCATTTATGTCATGAGTTGTTTCAAATTACCTGATTATCTGATACATGAGCTTGATATGATGATCTGTAAATACTGGTGGGTGACAAGGATAAGGATAAGTTACACTAGTTAAGATGGGAAAATTGTGTCGCACTAAGAAAGAAGGGGGGCTCGGGTTTCGGGATTTGAAAGCTTTTAATCTTGCGCTGTTGGGAAAGCAAATTCGACAGATTCACTCCGAGCCAAACTCTCTCTCTTAAGCAAAGGTTTTAAAGCTAAATATTCCTTAACACTGATGTTTTTCATGCCCAGCCCAAAGCGGATTCTTCTTATACCTGGAAAAGTATTTTATCTGCTCTCCCGCTTGTTTCTGCAGGTAATGGCGAGTGGGAAATGGTGAACAGGTAGAAGGTGGTCTGATAAATGGACCCGGGAAATAACAATTTCAAAGCTTAAACCCCGAATATGAACTGCGAGGGGCCTCTTAATGTCTCTTTTGTCATTGATTCCACCACTCAGTCGTGGGATACTTCTATTCTATCTTTCTTAGTTTGGCAGGAGGATATCGAAGAAATACTCAAAACCCTCTCCCTTTTCCGGATACAGCATACACTCTAGTCTGCCACCATTCCAGGAATGGTCACTACTCAGTCCGCACTGCTTATTTTCTGAGCAAATCCTTACAGCTGGACAGACAGGCTAAAAACCAAGGTTTCACATCCTGTTCGTCTGAACGGAACTGGAATTTTGTGTGGAAAGTTAAAGTCCCATGGAAGGTTCAGCATTTTGGCGGGCATGATAGGAGATTCGACCCACCCAGAACTCTCTCCTCCGCCAGCACATGGTAGTTCTAGATGAGTCCAGTCTCTGCAAGACCCCTTCTGAGACAGCCCTACACATTCTTCGGGACTGTCCCTTTGCAAGGCAGGTTTGGGCCCTCATGCTATTTCCGACACAAGTGATCTTTGTAGCATCCAACTCTGTTTGGGAAAGTATTTCTCGTGTCCGGGTGAGGTTTGATACCACAACTTTTGAAACTATTGTGGTAGTATGCTGGATGCTTTGGTGCAATAGGAATCAGGTTCTTTTTTAGCAAACTCCTCACAGTCCCCTTGCTCGCAGTTACATAGAGTGCATCAGAAATCTCGGTCATATTCCGAGCGACGGGGCAGCTCTAGACCCAATGACGCAACAGGGGCAGTGGTGTCCACCGCGAGAGGGGCAGATCAAGCTTAATTATGATGCTGCCGTGCCTAAACCTGGGGTTGCAAGGGACTATACGAGATTCGTGCTGGCCTGGAGAAGGCGCAAAGTCAGCACCACTACAGGGGTTGACTCTCAATTATATTTTATAATTATTAAAAAAATTTAATTAAAGAATAGTAACCGAAATTTTGAATATCTAAAATATGATAAATGAAATTTTGAATATCTAAAATAGAATAAATGTTAACGAAGGCAAAACCTAGCCATTTCAATTTTCCAAATTCTAATTTAGAAGTCGGTTTCCCAACCGATTGACAGAGACTCCGTAAATCTCGAATTTACCTTCTTCTCCAGCACGCCTTCTGGTCTTCTTCTCCAACTCGACACTCCTAACCTTCCTCCTCCACCGACCACCGGTCCCACCTCCGTCACCCCTCACCCTTGCGCCTCCCTCCTCCACCAGCTCACATCCGGCACCCCCACCCGTACAGCGCCTCTCTCCCTCCTCCACCAGCCCACCTCCGTCACCCCTCACCCGTGCACCTCTCTCCCTCCTCCGCCCGCGCCGCCACCTGCCCACCTCCGTGAACCACCTTTCGCGCAGCCACCAGTCCACTCTCCGCACTTTCTTCCGCCGCTGCTTCCCGCCGTGACGGTTTCCCCTCCCGAAGGTAACTGGTACGTTTCTTCAAATTCTTTAAATTTTCTCTGCTTTAATCACTCAATTTTGGTCTCTTCGAACTCTGATGATTCACGCAAATGTTGAGCTTCTGAACATATAATCGTTAGGTTTTTGCGAAAAGATAGTGTTGATTTCGCACTATGTTGAACTGCCTTTCGCACTAGGTTTTTGCGAAAAGATAGTGTTGATTTCTCATTGGTTGGTGTTACTGCCTTTTCAGGCGTTAATGAGCCATAAACGATCACTTTAGGTTGAAATGAGTGCGCTAGGTAACCAGTTTTCTCTGCTGAACCTGGATGCTGAAGATGATAGTGTCAATACTGACGCTACTGCTGCTTCAGGTATTCCGGAAGCTTCACGACTGGTTTTTTGTTCTTTTTCACTTTTTTGTTTGAAATGTGTGTAACTTCTAGTTGGTTAAGATTTTACTAGCTTAGACATAGACATGACAGATAATTTTAATTGTTCTTATTTGGATTGAATACCTTGCATTTTGCTTAGATTTTACTGTCATAAACATGAGATATATATACATAGATGGTTTGATATCTCATATCTTGAGCACATGTATTTGCTGTTTCGTTAGGCTTTCAAGTCATAGAGATGAGAGAGATTTTTTTTAATGTTTTTTAATCTGGAGCTTATGTATTGCTACTTGGTTAGACATATGATATCTTATATATTTATTTGAATTACAGGTACTTTCTAGTCGGTGTAGGTTTTAATTTTACTAGCTCAGATACGAGTGAAGTTTTTGTTGTTTTAGAATTTGAAGTGTATGTATTTGCTAGCTGGTGTTGGTTTTACTGGCATAGACGTAAAATGTATTTTTATTGTTTTATTTGAGTGTGTGTATTTGCTTGATGGTGTAGGTTTTACTAGCTTCGGGATGGGAGATATTTTCATGTATCTGAGTTAGATAAAATATTTGCTAGGGACATATCTAGTCAACATTTCAGAATCATCTATTACTGCACGGGATGACACAGAATTTCTGTTCCTCTTTCTGAAGAAGTGATATGAATGACCCACTTCTTTGGTGTAGATGATGGTAAACAAAACGGAAATAGTTCTGGAGGTGGAGTCATGCCGAAAGCTGAGAATGGGGATAAAGAAACTTCTAAATTGAGGTTGCCGCTTGTATGGATTGATCTTGAAATGACTGGTAAGATAGATTGTGTCAACTTATCTGTATCTTTTGTGTTTCTGGTCAGAGTTGATTAGTTCATGTTAGGTCTGATAGGCATTTTCATTCTGATGCGTACAGTATGGATGCATGGATGTTTCTGCCAGAAACGGGGTTTAACTGTATTTCACTATTTTGTCTTATAGAAGCTCAGCAGTAGAAAAGAATTTGAATCAGATTTGGGTGTTTCTGATATTGTATCTGGCATTTCCTATTGCAGCCTTTCAGACCTGCAGGTCTTTATTCTTAGTTAAGAGTGATTACTTCTAATGCCAGAATGTTAAACTAGACCAACTGTTGATTTAGTCATTATATTAGGTTAAACTATTTCTTTGGGTCATCTTTTGATGCAAACAAGAGAGACTGCAAGAATTTACTATTCGAAGAAAGGCGTGATCACTAAGGCCCTTTCCTCTTCTCTGTTGTGTAGGTTTACAGGTTGAGTACGATAGAATTCTGGAGATTGCATGTGTGGTTACAGATGGCAGCTTGACCAAGTTAATTGAGGTGCGATCAATTCCTTTTTGGTCTTCATGTATTCATTTTATGGCATTACCATATCCAGCCGGTATTCAGCTCTTTTCTGTTGGTTTTCTGAACGTAGTTCTGCAATTCTTTATTTTTTTGGCGTCTACAACATGAATCACTTCATTTATGACAAACAAACTTCCCATCATGCAATTCCTATAGGGCCCTGATTTGGTTATTCATCAGCCAAAAGAGTGCCTGGACAAAATGGGAGACTGGTGTCAAGAACATCATTCAGCAAGTGGTAAGTGACTCTTATATGTAACCTTCTGCCACATGCTAATGTCTTCAGTTCTTTTAAAAAGCCAAAAATTTTCAGTTACTGTATAATACCTTTCTGCTATATGTTAATGTCTTCAGTTCTTTGAAGAAGCCGAAAACTTCCAGTTACTCTATTGTTAGAAGATAGTATTCCATTAATGTATCTAATACTGAACCCTGAATTTGCTTCCCTTGCACTTTAATTTGACGCGAGTGTCATGGACATTGTAAGGAACATAGACTAGTCCTGTTTCAGACAAGGGGATCAAATTAACTTGATAAATTTTGTTGGATTTGCTGGTTCACCTCCAATGACACTACTTCGTTGGTTTTCAGGTTTGATTGAAAAGGTCCTTGAAAGCAATATGAGCGAGGAGGAAGCTGAACAAAAGGTTAAAAGTTCAACCTTATTCCACCCATGCACTGGTTTTCGTACTTATTCTTTGGTGAAATATTCAGTTCTAAGATATTGAGTATTTAGAAATTAGAAGTGCCGCTGTAGTATGTTAAATGTTACAGTAAATCCATTGTTAACTTCACTTTTTCAGTTTCAACCTATATTTTCATCACCTAAGGCTATTGAAATATTTTATTACTGGATGTCGCGTAGCCCAAATACATAATGTAGGGGAAGAAATTGACCAAAGTTATTAACCATCTACTTTTGGCTACTGGATGGTTTCAGATCAATTTTAGTACCGGGCCAGATTTATGTAACATAATTTATGGCTGGACCAAAGTGTTAGTGTTACTCATGTCCTCAATCAATTCTTGGATTTCAAGGATTATACCGAGTGCTATCTAAAGTGAATAATGCTGTAAACCACCTGAAGTATTTTGTTTATCTACAATTCTACATACAATTTTCAAGTAAAAATTTGTAGTTTCATATATTGCTAAGTTATAATGATAGCTTCTTCTCAATTTCAAGGGACAAATTAGTCTATATACTGTCACTGCTTTAGGTTCTTGTATAATATTAACGTTTTATTGATTGGCCTAGCTAAACTTGACGTGAGTTTTACCAATCAACTCCTGCTCTAGCTAAAGCTTGTCTCTGATCCTTCTCTCATAGTCAGTCAAGTGGGATGTTAATTTACTTCTGCCCCATTTCTGAGTTTTATGAGAATGCTGCAAAACATTAATTGCATTATTTCCCCTGGATTGTTGGTATGTCTAATCTCCAATACCATTTGTATCCATTTTGTGAGTCTTGCCTTATGATTAATCTCAACTTTAGGAGAGAAGCTCAAACCTAGTGCTCTGGTCCTAACTAATTCTTTTACTGGACAACTGGTGTGTTTTTCCGACATTGAATATGGTTTTGAATCTAGTACAGGTCATAGAGTTTTTCCGACATTGAATATGGATTTGAATCTAGTACAGGTCATAGAGTTTGTCAAGAAACATGTGGGTGAGGGTGTGGGTGCACGTTCTCTACTTCTTGCTGGAAATTCAATCTATGTGGATCTTTCGTACTTGAAAGTAAGTGATTCTTCATTTGACATCTACTACTGTCTAAAGCTGTTAACAATTCATATATCTGCTTCTCTTGAACTTCTTTCATCACCTTTGGCACATTTTCCTCTCGGTCTGTGAATTAGTTCTCTTCTTTTCATCTTTAGTTATAATTTAGTTGATCATGCACTTTGTTTTGTTCAATATGTATTTTTCACACATAAAATTTCTGGAGAAGCTTAGATAAATCCTTTACCTATTATGTTTAATTACGCATAATTATGAAAAGAAACCACACTCTGGGTGGGATGGGGTATGACAAATTAAATCAAATAACTTTATGTTTGCATATTATCTAGTTTATATGGTTTTGAAATTCATTGAGTAGTTTTAACTTTTAACCTTGCAACATTATTTCACCTTATTGTTTTGGATTATTGACGGGTGTGACATAAAAATATGTGTTTCTGTTAATTGCACACTTGTTGTGTTGCATGTTATGATGTGTTTCATGTTTGGCACTTTTGACTGTTTGCATTGTGGTCGAGTTAATTACGCATAAATTTGCTGTGGGCAAGAAACCACACTCTGGGTGGGATGGGGTATCTACTGCGCGACAAATTAAATCAAATAACTTTATGTTTGCATATATCTTGTATAATTACATAATGTCTTATGTACCTTGATTATTTATATGTTAGAACTTAAAATTTCAGTATGCTATTATGTCCACTTCTGTTGGTAAGTAGTACTAGTATAGTATTTTACTCAAGTCAAGTAAGGTACCTCTGTGGCTCTGTATTGATTGAGTCATATTTAAAAGTTATATAATATTTTCACTTATGTAGAGATTTGTGGGTCTATCTTTAGGTAGAGAAGAAGTTAGTCTCAGTTTGCCCGTATTTGTTGGTTTCGGTCGTTAGAGGTGGTTTCAAGCATATTTCAGAAACACATCATTTAATACAACATTTGTTTCCTTTATGTATTTTCCTCTGAACAATTCAATAGATGCCACAACATTCGTCTGCTCTATGCATTGCTTTCTTCTATGCATCCTATCAGAACATCAATGTAGTATTTGCCGTGCTACCTTTTCTCCAGATATTTTGGTTAAGGTATATTTTCATTTGCAGAAGTACATGCCAACTTTGGCCGAGCTTTTCTCCCATATTCTTGTGGATGTCAGCAGCATCAAGGCACTATGTATCCGCTGGTACCCGAAAGGTAAGCAAGTTGGTCCTCTGAAGCTATTAAATTTTAAGCTCATAGATTTGAGGCTGTCTAATTCGTCTTTGAAGGCAGAAATGCTACATCTATTTTAATATCTAGGGCACACCATATCATTTGCTTTCTAAAATTTGGAAGTCTTTTCTTTTTGGGATAAATTAACTTTAAGAAGTTGTCAAGAATAGTTCACGAATTCTGAAAATACAAATAAGTTTGTCATCTGTCCAATAAAAATACTACTGGGCTGTCGCAAAAAATGCGCAGATTACAGGAGGTTCTATAATCACATTGTACTTGCAAACTGCTTTAGTTTTACTGTTAACCTTCCTCATTTTGGCACAATGAGGTAATACTCTGTAATATAGAACTTGTACTTCTACTTGTTTATCAGTGATGAATTTCGTAACAAGAATGTCTTGCCTGAAATTCTTGTCTTGCCAGACAACAGAAATGCTCCTCGGAAGGAATGCAATCACAGAGCTATGGATGACATCAAAGAAAGCATTGCTGAACTAAAGTATTTCAAGGAAAACATTTTCAAGCCCATGCGTAGAAGGAGAAGATGACCAACATCATTTGAGGGGTTTGGCTAGTGACTATCATCTACCTTTTCTGAAGCTTAATCCCTTGTATCAGAGGAAGCATGGTTCTGTATCCGCTATTATAGTCAACATTTAAACGAAGCATGGTTCTGTATCTGCTGTTATAGTCAACATTTAAACGATGATTGTGGTTGGCTTGCAACATGCTTCTTCCTTAACTGGGCTGCTGCCTGTAAAATGTATGCTGTTTTGATCTGATTGTAGAAAACCAAGTCCATAAGATGTTTGTTGTAGCCTACTTGTTCGAGAAAAAGTTCGAACTGGTGCAAATGAAATTGGGCATGACCACATGATAAACTACTAGCAGTTGTCCGTGAGAGTTCCTTCGAAATTTCATTGCAAGTTTATCTGCTGTTGTTGTATTGTCCATGCATGATGCATGCATATAAAGAATCATCCTCCTGGGCTGGGCTGGGCTTCACATGGAATTGTGTAATACAGGTTGAAACTTGAAAGGACACGAAGGAGGTCGAATAGAATAAAGCAGTGTCCGTATAAACAATCATGAGCATATTCACGTAAGAATTCAATTTTGCAATTAACTACTCCGTTCCATTCGTCTCATACAAATTTTCTAACATTTAATTTTTGAATGTCTTACAAAACTTCACTCTATACTAAATAAACTTTATTTATTACTACCAAATAAAAAAGCTACTTCACCATTCGTTCCCTCTGTGCATCTCCGATTATTGTCCAAGTAGCAAGGAGCTGCAAATTATTGGCAGTGAAGTACAAAGCAGTGATAATGAGCAGACTATTGGGCCAAGTCCATCTCCACAACATCCGTATGAAGCCCAAAATAAAAGAGATAACAGCCCAGATAAGCCCAATCTTGGTACGAAACGTCAAAAAATGACAAATTCAACAAGTCGATAACGGACCTTGGGTTAAAGTCATTGATAAGTCTGCCATGAAGTTTTTATTCTGGAATTTGAGGGGTGGGGTTAATGAGAATACGATGTTGGAAATTCAAAATTACGTTCATGAGTACAAACCGATCATGTTGTGTCTTATGGACACTCGAGCAAACGAGGAAGTAGCCGCGGCTCATGTTTATAAACTTGCTCGTTTGGGATATCCTAACACTAAAATTGTCACTCCACAGGTTGAGACTCCGATGATGGGAGGACATTGGTTCCTTTGGAACGAAAATCATGTGCATGTCGAACTCAAAATGAGCCATGACCGTCTTGCCCACTTCTTCCTTCGCTTCCCGGGCCAGCCCAATCACAACTTGGCTGTTACATCCGTCTACAACTATGCTCAGCCCAGCCGCCAAGCCCAGGTATGGAATCTGATTTCGAGCATTAGCAATTCGATTTCGTGTCCTTGGCTCGTTGCGGGCGATTTTAATTGCATCCTTAATTCGCATGAAAAAGTTGGTGGTAATACTCCTAATTGGCGTCGTATATTAGAATTTAAAAATTGTTTACACTCGGCTAGACTTCTTGATTTAGGATTTTGTGGTCCGGCCTTTACTTGGAATATCCGACAATACGCTAACAACTTTATATGTTCTAGACTTGATAGGGCTTGTGGTAACTGTATTGGCAAAATATAGTCCTCATCATTTGCATACAAGGCCAACTATAAAATGTCTGGGAGTCCCAGAAACTGCAAAATGGGTTTGCTCTCAAAGATAAAATCAACTCCAAGGACATGAAAAAAGCTGGGAAGTTCATTATTCAAAATTGAACTCAAATGAGCTAGAGGAGCTCCTCCTCCAAAATGAACTAGAGGAGCTCCTCCTCCAAAAGTAAGCTAGAGGAGCCTAGAGGAGCTCCTCCTCCAAAATGAGCTAGAGGAGCTCCTCCTCCAAAATGAACTAGAGGAGCTCCTCCTCCAAAATCTCCAATTGAGCTAGAGGAGCTCCTCCTCCAGAATTGAGCTAGAGGAGCTCCTCCTCCAAAATGAGCTAGAGGAGCTCCTCCTCCAAAATGAACTAGAGGAGCTCCTCCTCAAAAAATTAGTCAGAGGAGCTCCTCCTCCATAATCTCCAATTGAGCTAGAGGAGCTCCTCCTCCAAAATTGAGCTAGAGGAGCTCCTCCTCCAAAATGAGCTAGAGGAGCCCGTCCTCGAAAATGAACTAGAGGAGCTCCTCCTCCAAAAATTAGTCAGAGGAGCTCTTCCAAAAACTCCAATTTTAGCTAGAGGGGCTCCTCCTCGAAAATGAACTAGAGGAGCTCCTCCTCCAAAAATTAGTCAGAGGAGCTCCTCCTCCAAAATCTCCAATTTTAGCTAGAGGATCTCCTCCTCGAAAATGAACTAGAGGAGCTCCTCCTCCAAAAATTAGTCAGAGGAGCTCCTCCTCCAAAATCTCCAATTTTAGCTAGAGGAGCTCCTCCT
>JAYMSL010003742.1:0-11989 GCA_036897195.1 Plantago coronopus | reverse complement strand
CTTATCTTGGGGATATATTTGCTGGACCGTGAGCACCAATACGGGGCAAATATTATCTCAGTGACCTTGGGCTATCCCATCATTCTGCAGTATTCGTTTTTACAAGTTCTTCGTATCATCCACTTGAAGGATACTCTCCCTAGTGCTACCAATTTCCTAACAAACCCATAGCAATTGCAACTGCAATATACAATATACAATATACTTGCTCCCTTCTTCGTTCTAAAACAATTGTCCAATTTACTTTTCGGTACACAAACGTATATTAATGGTGAAGATCACTTTTTTAGACCATGTTCAGTTCAACTTAATTTCAGTTGTGTCACTTTAGGTGTGTGTAGTTCAAATTTATACTTGAATTCAGTTCAGGTACGTTAAGTTCAAGTCCATTCAGTCCAGCGATTTTCATGTGAATTGAACGGTCCCTGAGAAGTGATTAGTTAATGGTGATGTTCATTTTTATTTTATCGTGACAATGAGATTAAGAAATTATTATAAACTTTTAGAAAATGAGAAAGAAATAAAAGTGGGTAGCTTTGTTGAAACACCCAAAATAACCCAAAATAACAAAAGTGAACAAATATTTTAAAACGTAAAATGTATATAAAAAGAAGAAAAATATAGAACAGGGAAACAGTTGCTCATCATTCAAGAGTTTTGAAAAAAGAAAATAAAAATTCCACCAGTCATTCGGTCATTCAAGAAGTAATTGAAAGAGAGTTGAATATAAATTCTCACTCTTAGATTAGCTAGGGTCTAGGGAGGGTTTAGGACTTAAGGACTATATCCTCTTTCATCTCTTTTATTTTTTGACATTCTATTCTACGTACACACTGACGTTTATTATAAAATGGTTGATAAATTATAAAATACATTCTTAATAAAAAAAATTAATACACTGTAAATAATTGATATGTATAATAATTGACGTATAATGTAAATAGTCAATACAAACGGTTGATATTTATTATAAATATGATTGATCTTTATGATAAGTAATTGAAATTTAATATGTATTGTGAATACTTAATGTTTTATGTGATTTTTCTGAAAATATATTTTTTTCCCCTCATTTTTATATGTCTAATAAAATTGTCTACAAGTACACTGATATTTATTTTGGAAAAAAAAATCACACTGATATTTTTAATGAAATCTTACGTAAAGTAAAAACTGATACTCCCTCCGTTCTTTTACAACTTTATTAAGGTTGACTTTTTTCGAACGTTGACTGCAAGATTACTCCAAATCATAAGGTATAAAAATGTAATAAAATAATGTTATATAAGTGTACCTAAATACTTTTATAATATATTTTTTAAATATATTTTTGTATTATAATTTTCGAGTAATTCGCGGTTAAAGTTCGAAAAAATAAATCAAGCCTGCGAAGGTCGTAAAAGTAGTGAGAGAATATTTGTTGAGTAAAATAGGTGAAAGTCGTAGTAGATTTGAGCTTCGAACCTCGAGAAAGGCAGACACACCGTTTAGGTCTATATTAATAATATTAGTTTGCCTTTTCAAAAATAAAAAAGATTGTTCATTAAAATAAATCTTTAATATTCTGAGCACCTATGTATAAGAATAATTTCCCAAAATTAACATTGGTTCCTAAAAATAAATATAATTTCCGTTACAGTCTTTTACCAATAAACAAATGAAATGCTGAAGCGATCTCTGCTAAATCAGCTCAATTTCTTGGCGCCATCCTACTGAAACTCACTTTCCGGCCCCAAGTTTAGATCTTTCCGGCTTTCCCTTCAAACTCCAATTCCAAAGGTATAATCTTTTCACTCTTTAATTGATTCTGGAAACGGTGGATTGGTTTGTATGATGCTGTTGTGAATTTTGATTGATTCGATTCGTCAATTGCATTCAGTTTTACTAGTTTCGTAGATTGATTCTGATCTTAACTCGAGATTGGATTGATCGGTCTTCTTCTTTCTGGGTTTTGCAGAGGGTTATGAGTTTCCCTTTCCTTATTCATAATTTTGTGGCGAATTCATTAGCTAATTATTTGATTTTCGGACTCGAATTACTCAAAAATGATAATGAGGAGTAATTTGGGTCGGGAAATCCCAAAAAAAGTCATCAGGATAGTGTAAACTATGATATGGAACGAATGAAATACCAGTTTGCAATTGCTTTTGTATCATAAAGGGATCCCCTTTTTAGGGTTTATAACTTTTTCTGCTATGATATTCTTTGAAAAGCATAGTTGATGAGTTCAGCATCTCATAAAAATTGTATTTGTAGGTCTAGCTTTTGCCTACAGCCACAGAATTAGCAGTCTTCTACTCTCATGGCTAATTCAGAGGAAAACAATGCATTGTTTCCAATTTTCGTTTTGTCGATGATCGGCTTGCCCCTGGTGCCTTATACAATACTGAAATTCGTCCGGGCTGCCTCAAAGAAAACCAGGAGGATACACTGTGATTGTTCAGACTGTGGTCAATCGGGAAAATACCGGAAATCTGTTGTTAAACGGGTCTGAACCATATTACTCGATTAATTTACTGAATTGACAGCTTCTGTGTGAATGATTCTAAATATAAATTAACTGTTCCTACTTCAGATAGGGAATGTCGCAACATGTGGCAATTTCACGCTGGTGCTACTATGGATCATTGTGGCGATTCTTGTTCGTGGTGTTAGGAATATGAGTCAAGAGGTACATATGAGGATTAGATAGTTTTTGTGTTCTCAATTAGTATCTTTAACACCTTAATTGGGAGTTTGGACACCTTGTTTTCTCTTGTAAATTGTTTTGGTGGCAGGGCAGTTTATCTAACTTAGAGTAATTCTTTCCTTTTATTAATTCAGTCTCAAGCCTTTGAACCATTCAGCATCCTGGGATTAGAGCCTGGAGTTTCAGATTCCGTGATTAAGAAGGCATATAGGAGACTCTCCATCCAGTATCACCCTGATAAGAACCCTGACCCAGGTTATCCTAATTACTTTTTCTTTCTTTTCATGCTTTGTCTATTTTATGAGGCATTGCATTATACATTTGTCCAATATCTATTATTGTTAATCAAGGCTGTTTGATAATACAGCTGCTCACAAGTACTTTGTGGAGTCTATATCCAAAGCATACCAGGCCCTGACAGATCCAATTGCTCGAGAGAACTATGAAAAATATGGCCACCCTGATGGTAGGCAGGTAACATATCTTGTCACATAACTTCTGCTTCTCAAGAAACAGTAGTTGTTAGTACTTCCTCCGTCCTTTGATATGTCTTGCCGTTTGGCTTTGAGGCAATGTGTTGTTTTGTGGTATTTTATTGGTGTGGCTTTTTGGGTTACTGTTTTAGTGGCAATTGTGTAATCATTGATAATGTTGTGAATATATTTGATGTTATAGTGGGGTTTGAATGGTTAAAAATGGAAGTGTAAAACTTGGTGTGGGACACCATATAAGGGAAGTGTTAAACGGAGGAAGTATCTTATATTTTATACACAACTGAATCTGGATGTATGTAGCATATGATGAATAGTATACTTAGTATATGTCCTAAAAATTGTGGACACATTTTCAAAAACTAATCAAATGGGAGAACATGTATCCGAATTCCAAAACTTCTGAAGTTTCTGAGCTCCCTGAAATCTTCTGTGTATTGTGTAAATATCTTACTTCTTAACTGTTTGTATAGTTAGCATTTCAAAATTATGTTCTCAGATTTTAGTGCTAAAGTATCCATGTCATAATGCAGGGTTTTCAAATGGGAATTGCTCTGCCTGAGTTTCTTCTTAATTTTGATGGTGCATCTAGTGGACTACTACTGATGTGGATTGTTGGAATCTGTATATTATTGCCATTGGTGATGGCTGCTGTGTATCTTTCGAGTTCGTCGAAGTATAGTGGAAATAATGTAAAGAATGACACCTTGACTGCTTATTACCACTTGATGAAGCCTTCCTTGGCCCCTAGGTATGTAACTTTTTGCACAATTTGTTCTTGGCGTTAAGTTTTGTGTTAATTTGTAGAAGCGGGATTCCTTCAAGTATAACATATTTAGGCAATCATTTTGACACATACACTTCCTTGACTCTTCTGATATATGACTGGCTATTTTATTTATCTTAAGTACCTATAACTGATAACATTTGCCACCATTATTTTATTTGAAGTTGCTTTCCACTGAATGAAACCAGATTATACTCTCTGAACATAATTTTTCCTTGGTGGTATGAATTTGAATGGCTTGCCGAGACTATTTTATATTTTCGCAACATTAATGAAACATGATTTTATGGTTTTTGTATTTTAGTAATTTGAATCACCAATTATATCTCTGTGTGTGTGTGTGTGTGGGGTATCAATATCTCTATACAAGTTAATGTATAATAAGGTCTGTCATGTGGTGGTTGTACTCAACAGCAAAGTCATGGAAATCTTCATTAAGGCAGCTGAATTTTTGGAGATTCCTGTTCGAAGATCTGATGATGAACCCCTTCATAAGCTCTTCATGACAGTTAAAAGTGAGTTGAACCTAGAGCTTAAAAATATAAAAAAGGAACAAGCGAAGTTTTGGAAGCAGCACCCAGCACTAGCTAAGGTACGAATGAAGTCCACAGATTGAAATTTTGGTTTAGCTGTTGGATTGGACCTCAAGTTTTTCTTACTGCTTGACATCATTTTAATTCTTTGTCCTCAGACAGAATTGTTATTTCAAGCCCACTTGATTCGTGAAACTGAGACATTATCTCCAGATTTGGCACGTGACCTCAAACGTCTACTTGAACTCTCACCTCGTCTTCTTGAAGAGCTAATGAAGGTTACTCCATCCGGGGATATGAATTAATTTCATCAAGCTTTTCTTGATTAAAGTTCTGATTAGGTCCTTGGATTTGCTTCTGTCGCCCCTTCTTCTTTCTTAAATCATGATTCTTTTCTTTTCTTTTTAAAACTTCTGTTAAATTGTGATGTCTGGTTGAAACTTCATTCTTGAAATAAATATGTTTTGGTTTAAACTTTAAAGTTTCATGGTTCATGGTAAAAATGAATTGAAAGTTCAGTTAGGGGGGGGATAATGTTGGTGGATCGATGCCTGTGGGTTTAGTGTTTCCTTAAAAACCACAACATCTTTGTATTATGTAAGACTTCTGCCTCAGATTAAAAAGTGTTCACCAGCCACGTATGAAACTTAAGCCCGGTAGCAATCCAAATAAGCATAATCTTACTTCCAACTGCTAATACTTGGATAGTTGGTTTATCATCTTGCTGCCTTTTAGAGAACTGCCTTGTGTATGGTTTCTTATAAGTCTGCTGAGATCTGCATCTAAACACTGTAATTTTTTAACATGCTTAGATGGCAATAGTTCCACGCACTTCCAAGGGACATGGCTGGCTTCGCCCTGCAATTGGGGTTGTTGAACTCTCACAGAGTATTATTCAGGTATTGACAACCTTTTTAACGTTTAAAAAAGTCATTGCACGATTAAACTATTTAATCAACATTCTGCCTCAACTACAACTGAAAGATGTTCAGTTAATTAATTGTTGTGTCTATTAAAATCTTGTTATAGGCTGTTCCTCTGAGTGCAAGGAAGGCTGCTACTGCGGAGGGACTTGCTCCATTCTTACAGCTTCCACATTTCAACGACGAAATAATTAAAACTATAACTCGAAAGGTGCGTATGTTACCTTCAACCCAGCACTTAGTTAAAATGGAGTCACTTGAATTGCCGGCTGTTGCCATCTAGGTTAACAGTTCTTTTGTTGTTTCAATAATTTAGAAAGAAGTCCATGAGTAAGATTCAATGTAAAATATGTGAATTATGCTACTTTAGAGTACCATAAGATTATTTGTAAAAGTTATATTAGAAGAATGACATTGTCATCGACTCATCTCGCATGTTATGATTTGGTTTCGTCATTTGAGATTTCAAGAGAGTTGAGATTCTAATCCTTCCAGGAAATATGTGGGTAGAAGTTGCATCTGTTCTATCTGCTGGTTGATTGCCAATGATAGTCTTACGATACATTGTACTTCTTTTGCCATGCAAACTATAGCTTTATGGTAATGAACTAATAATCTCCTGTGTCGAAAATTTTGTACTACTCAACTTTTAAAATATTCACTGCGTTTTGTGTTCTCTATACTGAAGTTACTGCACCAAATATGATAACCGTGTTGCTACATAACTAATTTCCCGATGCCGTTTATATTGTTCTGTTGCATTTGACTGGATCATAATTTCATTTTATGTTAAGTTACTAATTGATTTATGTACCCGTGATATTTACTTTGCACCTCTGTAGAAGGTGCGGACATTTCAAGACTTCCAGGATATGTCAGTTGATGAGCGTGCTGAACATCTTATTGAAGCTGCCCAATTATCTCCAGCCAAAGTGCAAGACGTGGAGAAGGTACTGGAACTGGTTCCTTCTTTAACACTCGAAGTCACGTGCGAAACAGAAGGAGAGGAAGCTATACAAGAGGGTGATGTTGTGTCAGTTCAGGCCTGGGTTTCAATAAAGCGGCCAAACGGTTTAATTGGTGCTCTTCCTCACGCACCCTATTACCCTTTCCTGAAGGAAGAGACTTTTTGGCTTTTATTGGCAGACCCCAATGCCAACAGTGTGTGGTTTTCCCAGAAAATAAGTTTTATGGACAATGCTTCCGCTGTTAGTGCCGCTTCAACTGCGATCGAGGAGAGATTGGAATCATTAGGCGTGAGTCCCAAGGAAAAAAGTGCAGCTGTCAAGGAAGCAGTTGCGAAAGTTGAAAGCGGGTCTCGCCTGGTTATGGGCAAGTTTTTGGCAGCAAAAGAAGGAAACTACAACTTGACTTGCTATTTGTTGTGCGACTCATGGCTTGGTTGTGATAAGAAATTGAATTTAAAGTTAAAAATCTCGAAGCGGACTCGTGCAGGGACTCGTGGCGGTCAAATGGGCGATGTTGCTGAGGAAGGGTACGGGGATGAAGAGGAAATCGAAGAAGAGGACGATGAGGATATTGAGAGTGAGTACAGTGAAGATGAAGATGAGAAACGGAATGGCAACAAGAAAGGTGTTGCCAATAGAAAAGGGAGGAAACCGAGTTCGGAAAGTTCAGGTTCTGATGAAGATTGATGCTAGTTGCATGCTTGTCTTCATTTTTAGCTGCACAAGTGGAACTTAAACACACAACAGATTTCCTTAAATTTTGTTTTATTGAACAATCAAGTCAAGATGAAGAGTCTTGCTTAATGTTGTGAGGATATAGCAAAGACAGATATACCAAGGAAGAGTTCGGACTCACTTATAAACTCTTGCCAATGATATTTTAAATTAGTAGTTGTTTTTTGGTCTCTTTAATGCCGTTACACATTTATTATATATAGTTGCATTATACTCTACTACAAGTGAGAGGTTTGAAGCACTGGTTTTGCGCAAAGGATGGTTTAGGGGTAATTTACATCCAAAAAGTCCGGAAAAAAGTCAATAGAACAGTGTAAATCACGATATAAGACGGAGAAACGAGGAAGTACTTAACATATACAGACTAAAAAACTTGACAACGTTGGATCTCTTCAAACTATTACTCCATGATCTATGGCTGTTAGCTACAGTCCCCTTTTCTTTATCTAGGCTACTGACAAGTTAACACATTTCACTTCAGTCCCTGAAGCAAATAAGTTGTTCAGTTACAAGTAATGTCATAGCTACACGCAATATTTAGGATAGAGCAAGACGTGGTTTTTTTTTAACAATAGAAATATTGTCATGATAGTATGTATTAGGTCAAATGATATAATAAATTAGGTTAACCTTAGAAGAATTTCACAGTATTTACAAATGTGATATTACACTTAATTGCATAGTGAACAACAATTCAGCCAGCAAACTGTGTCCTAGAAGTCTAGAACACATGAAGTCTCTTGTTTCATAAATGATGCAACCATAACACATGTTCGACAAATGGATAACTTACGAAATATATACATCTACTCTACGAGATTAACCAAAAGGGATAGTGATTTAGCAGCAAGGAAGTGGAACTTGTTTAGATTGGATGGTAGCAACCAGCAGGAGCTTAAGCCTCAGGCATCAGTTGATTCACTTTGGCTCTCTGTGCTCTCCACCACAGCTCTCCACCACTTTTCGTCTTCTTCACTCGTTTCATCCTGTTTTAAACAGAAAACGAATGTGACATTGTGCTGAACATAGATTACTTAGGGACACAGATTTGACTAGGCCTCTTGTGGGTGATGAGCCAGGGGAGTGCATATGGTATTTCAAATCTGTGAAAGTACTCCCTCCGTCCCATTTTAATTCAACACATCCTTTGCAGCAAGGAGATTACGAAAAGAGTATAAAATGATGTGGGGGTATTATCAGGATAAATTATATGATGGCAATTGAGACGTTATTAATAGAACAGAGAATGAATAAAAGTTCATATTAGGTGGCAATCGAGGTAAATATTGACAATATGGTGAATATCATTTAGTCACATGCATGGGTACGTTATCTTTTTGGGAGTTCAAGAATGATGGACTCACCACTGTTGTAAGATCTAGTGCTCTTTGTATGTTGTCAACCTGCTCTGCAACTTTTATTGCTTCTTGCCACCACTCTTTCCCGCAGCTATCAGTGATACTTTGATCACTAGCAGGGCTGGTCTGCCCTCGATCCTCACTTTCATCAGGAACATTCAAGGAAAATGCAAGATCAGGAATGGCATCGTCAGGGACTGAACGCAAGGGAGATCTATAGCCTAATTAATGCAGTTTGCAGGTTTCCTCATTAGTCATACTCAAAAACTTTTGAAGGGATTTGATAATGGAAATGAAATTATATTTTACCTCTACAGTCAGGGTCATGGCATTTCTGATAATAAACAGACCGTCTTACGTCAACAACATAGATAACTGACACAAAAATTGATCCATAACATGTCTTAGAAAAGCTGTACAATAGTGGTGAGGAGAGTAGCTACACCTAACAATAGGCACGGAAACAGCCCTGCACCTTCATATTTAAAGAGCAAATGGATGAGAATTTGAACGGAGCGGAGACATTATAGGAGAATTACCGTGATTGCTTTTGTGTTCTCTGCCAATTCGTTCGCAATATCTACTTCTAGACATGCTATAAACCATCAACCAGTATTCCGAGAACCAATACCAACTTCGAATCTTCCCTGGCATAATGTAATAATTTATATGAAAAGACATTTTCTAGCAAATGTGTACATGTGAACGCATAAAGATTGATACTTCAAAACCTTAAACTGTACCAGAGAAACTAAAATAATACTACAAGAGAAGTGAAAGAACAAGTCTTCATGCTAAGACAATACGTTCACCAAGATCTCACCTGAAACACTTCCTCTGGATGCAATGGATTTTACAAAAACATCCAAAGATGGAAAAGGGGATTTTCCCATCACGTAAGTTGTTGAAGAATCACTTTGGCAAATATTCAGATCAAGATTTCGAGGAAAATGAGGCTGTCTTTGAATATTATCAGTAACCTGCATTAATAAAAAATGTAAATATGATAATCATGATGTGCAAGAGCATAGGAAAAAGGAAACAAAGCTAAGGGGACGGCTGTGTGGAACAGAAGAAAAAATGTGGCGAGTAAAGTTACCTCTTCGCCAAAATGCATCGACTTTACACAGTCCATATCCATTTTGCAAAGTAGAAGCTTTTCAGTGTCAGCATCCAAGTTGCATATCAAAGAAGCCATAAGTACTTCCTTTTCGCTCTGTCAAAATTAAATGGAGAGAACAATGAGAAATGATTGCCACACGTGGCTTCTGCCATATCTGCTGCAAAGAAATGATGATACAAATCAAACCTTTTCACTATGTTATGTAAATCAGTCACCTCAACATTTTATAAGTAGGATTTTCAGTTTATTTTTCCTTCCTACACTTACTTATACCCCTGCTTGTGTAGCTGAATTATTCTTCAGCTCATCATGCTTTCTTTTCATAGTTTTCAAAATTCAAATTCTCATTTATTATCAGTATCAGGACAGCTTCACTCTAAAGTTACAAGGCCCTGGCTGTGAGAAAATAGCCAGGAATAGAGGTTTAACAACCTCTGATGAAGTTGAAAAGGGTGAAACATTCAGCACAGTTTCTACAGAAACTCCGTCCTTTCAATTCTCAGAAGACGAAGAAATTCAAGTAGCTTGGTGACATAACCAAATTCAGGAAATGTTTGAAAAGGTGGGGCAAGCTTTGACTTTCTTAAATGATTGGGAAGGAAATCTGTCTGACTTGAAGAGGTGGGATTCATCAGTTGACATCCCTTCCCGTCAACGCACAGCAAATTTTCAGGGATCAATAGAAATGAACAAGCGTAGAAATCCTATTTGTAGTACCTAGACAGTGAATCCAAGAATAATGCAAATAGGTGCTCTTCCTTCTCAAAACCAGCTGTTTAATGCTTTGATTTTACCAACACCAAATGAGAGCTAAAATCAATTTTCACCAATCACTTGCAAACACCCCGCAGCGCTAAGTAAGCTTCCAACTGAGATGAGGTACATGACAAGTTTCTTACTCAAACATTAGCTTAAATTCATTCCTTCCTCCCCAAGCTGAAGCTTCCTACTTGGTTTTGTTGATTCATTTTCAACCTCCGTTTAAGTTTTAACAAATGTTTTAGTCCTTAATCATTCCAGGAAAATAATTAAGAGCACTATACTATAAACGGACGATGAAAGAAAATATATCTTGGTAGTTAAACATTAAAGAAAATCAACAAAACTAAATGGGAAACTTTCTTGGGAGTCGAACGGAGGAATTATAAAGCTGAAGGTTAGAAATATATCTTAGTATAGCATAACATATGCAGCAACCACCACCTGCTGGGTTTATAGTCTGGAGTCTGGATGGATGTAAGGATTTGTCACTTCCAGGTCAGAATATTCATGTAGCTTCAACTAGATACAGTCAGATGGTCACGCATGAAAGTATAACATTTTCATGTAATGGATTTTGTCAGTACTAACAGCAAATTCTTTAACTGACCAATGGCACTTTAAAAATTAATTTGCAATAAAGACAATTATATACCAAGTTGAGCTGTCGTAGTGAGGCAGCGATGTTACTTACCATGTCCTTACATTTAAAACGTCTACTAGGTAGAAGAATGGATGTTTTCCCAGCTTTAGATGAGAAGGGTAGTCGAAAGCAACGATTCCTGGTATAGACAGCAGTATCCACAAATAGCGTACAATGAGTATCACCAGAACTGGAGGACTTCAAGATAAACAACTTCCTAAACTTTTCATCTCTTTCTCGGTAACTCTGAATGCGTGAACATATCTATACATGAGATAACAATAAAGCAGTTATTTTAGTCGACTAGAGAATCTAATGATTTTTCCTTTTAGTAAACACTTCGACATATAATGCAATAAGCAAATGGAGAACTCAAGGGCTAAGCATAACTTCTCACCCTGACAGCTAAAAATTTTTTTTACTCATCAGAATTATCTGATTGCTGAACAATTAAGAGATCCTATTCGGTGTTGGTCAACGATCTTATAAACAATCTATTATGACTCTCTTATGCCTATACTCCACTATGTAATTACATATAGTATCCGTCAGAACTGCATGCCAATACAAAGGTTTAGAGTTCAAATTGCATTTTTCATCTGGCAACGATCAATTTAGGATGAATTTGGTTGCACAGGCAAACTGGAATGCACAACATTTAAAATACTATTGCAGTTCCTAAAACCTTTCTACTGTTCACAAAGTTCATAAAAAAAGAAGTAACAGCTAACATTCTCGAGATGACGGGAAAGGCAACATACCTCGGCAACGAATGCACCAACATGCAGATTGTCCTTGAAAGCGGTCTTGGGCAAACGGATGATTAAATGACGAGAAAATTTTTCTGCAGATAGATAACAATTTAACAGCCAAGCTCTTCATATATAGATGAATAAATAGGATCCAATAAACCACACCCTCCCTATCTGGTCTGTGACCACATGCAGCCCATCACCCCCCCCCCCCCACCACCACTACAC
>JAYMSL010003741.1:0-11989 GCA_036897195.1 Plantago coronopus | reverse complement strand
CAAATCGTAATGCAAATAACTAGAAAAAATGGAAACAAAAAAATGTAACCCTTACCGGAGTCTGTAAGGCCAAACGGCGACTGCTTAGCCGCCGCCGCAAACTGCCACAGCAGCCTCAACTGCAAACCGCCGCAGCCTGACTTCCCCGCCCCCCCCACTGTCGTACTCGTCTCCCACCACTCCGACCGCCCACTGTAGTTGGCTACACGACGGAGCCAGGCATAACCCTAGCCACGCACCACCACGCGCCGCCGCAGTACCTTCAAATCGACCATGCACTAGTCGATTCACCTAGAAAACCATACGACATTAGTAACTGGTCAAAAAAAGAGTCATGTCGGAGAAAAAAACAGTCACCGGAGGAGCTTGGCTTCGCCGGAATACCTCAAAACTTAACAAACAACGCCAAAAATGGAGTATGTTAAAGAGGAGGTGGAGGGGGACTTACGCGTGAAATGGGAACCGGAGAAGATGACCGGAGCTCGTCGCCGGAAAAGTCAAAGTTACCGAATCGAAAAACTAAACCGATGAAAGTGTAGATCGGAGCTTGTAGAGTCCGAATATGTGATTGGCTTCGACAGGAGGTGGCGCATTTCGCCGGAATAGGCGGCGGCGGCTCGCGGAAGGGGAGGGGGTTTAGAGAGAGGAGAGAGGACAGTGACAGTAGAGAGAGAAAGGGGGTGGGCTACGAAAAAATGAGCTCTGTTAAGGGCCAAAGTTGAGTAGCTGGCCAAACACAAAAAATGGGCCAAGAGTGTGTTAAAGGGCTGTTAAACAGAGTTGAGTAGCTTCCCACTCAGCCCGTATGTTTGTCACAAAATTTCATATGAAAAAGTTTCAGTTTTAGGCTCATGGTATTTTCAACTTAAGTTTAAATTCATTCAGTTCAGTTCAGATTCATTCAGATTTGGATAGTTCAAATTTGTACTTCACTTCAAATTCATTAAGTTAAGTTCAGTTCAGTTCAGTTCAGTTTCGAAATCTTCAGCTGAAAAGTAAATTGAACTGAATTAAATTAAATGGACTTCAATGGAACTAAATTAAACCATGCATAACTAAAATTAAATAAACTGAACATAGATTAAGTCTTTATAATGTAGTGTACAGAAACGTATTAGATATATAAGTCGTCTCTATTTAGTTAACTTTTAAATTCAATTTTGTTAAAGTTCAATCAAGCCATTTTGTTCACGTCAGATTAGGCTGTTCAAATTTGTTTAGTTA
Organism: Plantago coronopus; assembly: GCA_036897195.1. Classification (NCBI taxonomy): domain Eukaryota; kingdom Viridiplantae; phylum Streptophyta; class Magnoliopsida; order Lamiales; family Plantaginaceae; genus Plantago; species Plantago coronopus. Next base: position 10,765 of record JAYMSL010003741.1, on the reverse strand, counting down.
ACATACTTTTTTTTTTCAGTTCAGATTAAATCAAGTTAAATAAGTTCAGATATTTTTAAGCGAATTCAAAACATTCGGTAGTATGAAGTTTCAATTTCTTTTTGGAACCTAATAAGAAAAGTAACATTATAATTTTTCTAACTTTTTTTAAGAATATCATTAATCTTTCTTGGGCCCATCTTTTTTTAAGTTAAAAATATTGCTTAGAAATTGGTAAAGGTTAAAGTAAATTCTATAAACAATATGAATTCATTTTCAACCTCGTTTTTTATAAAGGTTAGCTCAATTGCTTAATTAAAAATATTGCTTAGAAATTTGTTTTATAAAGAGTTGCATGAACTCATCACAAAGGCCTAGCTCAAGCATGATAACTGGCTCCTCCCTTACCCACTAAAAGATTACTGCCAGAACACTCCTCCTGATTCAAAGGCATACACCGTACAATATTTATTTGATCATGGTAAATGGAATGTTCAACTCATCAATAATCTTTTCCCACAAGAAATTGCCCAACGGATTTTCAGTACACCTTTACCTACGAATATGCCTGAGGATGAAATTCAATGGAAACACTCACCCAAAGGCTCTTTCACAGTTAAAAGTGCTTACTGGGCTTTGACTCAATCTCAAGCCCAATTGCCAAACTGGCCTTGGACTCGAGTCTGGGAATTAGACATAATCCCTCGAATAAAATTCTTTGCTTGGGTAATGTGTCACCAAAAACTCCCTACAAGATCACGATTAAGTCGATTCATACCTACAATGGATCCTACCTGTTGCAGACTTTCTGAAGAAACCCAAACACATCTATTCACTCAATGCCAAGCCTTGGCCTTTTTCCGTCAAGCTGCATATCCCCCATCGTGGTTTACTCTTGATCTGGACTCAAACCTGGGCTTCATGGATTTGGGCCTAAATATGTATGATTGGGCCATCTTTTTCCAAGCCTGCTCCATCATATGGCAGACCCGTAATCAGATTCTCTTCTCCCACAAACCCGCCACAAATGACGAAATGATCCGAACTTTCCACCAAATCAACCCCCCTAAATATAAACAGGCCAAACAATACAAATGCAGATTACTATGTAAATGGCTTGATCCACCTGCGGGTTTCACTGTACTTCATGTTGATGGCTCATCACTTGGGTACCCCGGATTCTCCGGCATTGGGGGTATATTTAGATCTCATGGAAATAACTTTATTCAAGCTTTTGCAGGATATATAGGTATCACAGATAACAATACCGCCGAACTGTGGGCAGTCAGAACTGGACTTGTTAGGGCGAACCACCTGAACCTTAGGTCCATACTTATTCGCACGGATTCTGAATTTGTTTTATCTGTTTTATGCAGGAGACAGGAACCTCTCACGACGGTGAAGGCTCTAGTGCTTGACATCTTTCAGCTAGCAGCATCTTTTGAAGAACTACGTTTTGAGAAAATCTACCGGGAAGCTAATCAAGCGGCCGACGCTCTAGCTAATGCGGGTAGCTCGTACTTCAGTAATATCAGCAGTAGCACTACCACTTTTTCCACCAGGCACCCCCAATTGCGTATTTGGGATTTGTGTCCACCGTGGCTAGATATATGTATTAAAACAGAGTATGTAGGTGTAGTACGTAATGTAAACACTATGGTCTGTACTCCTTTTATGACTCTTTCGGCTTAATATGATAAACAATTTTACCCCTCAAAAAAACATTGGGGAATCAAAAAAAAAAAAAAAAAAGGCCTAGCTCAACACTAGCATACAAAAAGTAATCAACTGAGTTGTGCAATTATATTCAACTTTCAATAATTAAGTTCAGTTTTCAACAAATTAAAAGGAACTAATTTGTAAATATACAATCTACATCAATAACAACTATTATGATCTTCAGGACTCTTTCTTTCTTCTTTTTTTCTCTCGTTTTTGTAATCTTAATTTCTCAATATACGTTCATCCAGAAATAATTTGTTTAAACCAAAATATTCATTTCGTTAATATCTACGACTTGACACCAATCATAAATGTATTTTGACGATTTTATTTATGTTTCTTATAAAAACTACACAGTTTATTATACTCTTATGAAAAGATGATTTATTAATTTAAATTTTTTAGAAAAAAATAACAAAAATAAATTCAAAAACCATTAATAATAAAATGTCACATATATAACACGTGTAACGTATTCGGAAAATCGGAGTTCTAGCGTTCAAATACTCAAATGCATAGCCAAACTGATGTTGCAAGATTTCCACTCATTCTAAGGGCAAAATGGCCTTTCACTTGAGCTGGTGGCCCAATGGTGATGTGTCTAAGTAGAAAATATGGCATGAGACTTCAATACCCAAAAAATATTGATCCATCACATGCCATCTTTTACCTGCCATGTCGACAAGATGAACCAATCAGCTTGCTACCCCTTTTTTTTTGGCTGGGCAGGACAATGAATGCCATGTTAATTTTGTACAAACCAAACACATTTGAAAATAACAAGGCCCGGTGGAATACTCATAAAATATGGTTACCAAACATGCTCTAAATGGCCTTTAAGATGAACTGTTTAGTGTTGGTACATTATTTCAAGCTATTATAACAGTCTGTTGAAGTGTGGAATCAGAACAGTCAAGTGGTCTATACAAGTTAGAACAGCAGATATTAGAGCTCTTTAGATGTCGAAAACTGCCTTCTTTTTGTTGTAATACTCGTCCAACCAGCCACGGATTAACCTGACTTCAGTTGCTCGTTGCTCCAACAGCCAATCGGGATCATTGGGAGTAGCTGGGCGCAAATCCAAGTGATGAGCCCCTGATAAGCAACTTAGTGTCAGCCATTATTCTAGTGTTCTTTTTAACATCTTGAAACCTATAACAATCCTAAGAGTGGTGACTTTAGCAGTTAACCAGAATAGGACCATCGAGTTTAAAGAGATGTTGGAACTTGAGGTCATGTACATTATCAGAACATGCATACATGATGATGAACAATGGAAACTTTTAACCCATCATATAAGGCGAATTAAGCATCTTGATAACCTACAGGGACTTTACTTTGAATGCTCAAGATAGTTTTATATGTATGGTCATACCAAGATTTGGTCCCATTTCAATAGAAGTTAAAAGGCATGCATATTATTGTTGACAAGTGTTCTGAGTATACAGATTTGGTACCTTTCTCCGTCACAAGGGCCACAATAGTATCAGATATATCCTCCAAAACACTGCAACCAGTGAGATAAGTATTGTCAAAATGAATAAGCAATGAATGTTAAACCAAATCTATCCACATAGAAGGTTTAGGAGGCAACCTGCCACCACTCCAGGGATCCAACAACCCGTTTGAGAATATGATGTTGCTTCCGAAATGTTTTAAAACATCCTTAAATGCCTACAAATTGGAACAGACAATCTTGCATAAGAGTGCTTTGATTATGAAAATCTATGTGCATCGTAAAAGAAGTTGTTTCATACATGTCCACCAAATTCTGTAGTTATCCAAGTAGGTCGTGGCTTCACGTTGTACGTCTCCAGGCATGACACTTCATCAGCAGTGGCATTATAACTGTATGGTGGGAACATGCTGGTTTTCCTGCTACTGGCCATTGGCATGACCATCTCCGTGCATGCCTGACAAATAATTGTTCACCAAGGAAACAAGATGCTTAAATCCATGTTCATGTTTCGGTAAAAGTTAATATAATGGTGCAAAGAACGAAAAGGATAGGAGTAAAAAGGTTCAAACCTGCCAGTTCCACCCATTCATACCATGAGGGTCGTCATCTATATCAAAGCAGTCAACTGTTCCAGTATAATTGTAGTAGACACTAACTCCATTAAATATCCTCTGTAAAATACCACTCCCCTCGGGTGAATTGTCAATCTTTCTACATACCTGAAAATGATACTCTGATCAATAAATTCGCACAGCTATATAACAAGCTACCAGTTCGAAATAATAGTTGAAGTTTCAATTTTTCATATACGCTGGAACAGGATTCCCCGTGAGAGAGTATCTCAACAACATAAATTGAGAGAGAGCTCAAACTCATACCTCATTTATTGGATATCCAGGCATTGGCATTAGGAAGTCAGCAGGATACGGGTAATCTGCCATAGCCAAATAACTATAAGCAGAAGACAGCCAATCAGATAGATCATCGGCACTCTCCAACTTCCTGCAAAGAATTTGTAACAATCATAAGAATTTCCAGCAAAGGATACATCAACTATACAGCAAATGACAATACACATGAAGCGTCGTACTTGCAAAAGCGGAAAGTATCAGTCAGATGTTGAAGTCCATTACTTTTCTGCCCTTCAGATTCTATTGCATCCCAGGAATCCTTTATAGTATCAAAGCAGCTAACACTTTCCCGCTGCCAAAGATCAGTAAGCAAAAGTCATAATGCAGGAGACGTAGAAATACTACTATGAACAGATATAGAGTCTTCACAAATTATGCATACTTTGAAATCGTTAGAGACGATGTCATAAAACGTCTCTGGAGGCACAACATCCTCAAATTGAAGAACAGGAGCCGAAGAAGCAAGAGCCCCGATAGCAATATGGGGATACTTCAGCCTCATCCATGTAGCCAACACTGTTGCAAATGCATCAGTCAACCAGAAACTTCCACTGTAAGTAATTTAGTAACAAATTTTCTTCAAATGCAGATAAATGTACATGCTAATAACACACAAACAGCATAAAAGTAACACATCACACAAAGAAAATTCATTACTTCCGCCATATGATCCGCCAAACAACACGACAGGACAACCCTGAGCCGATAAATTCCTCTTCACCTCAGTAATCAGTACTGCAAAATCAGCCAACGCTTGCTCAGCTGTTAAATGCGCCAACGTGCTATCGTTCCTATATGCCTCCTCACTACTCCCATACGGCATCGACTCTCCATAATACCTATGCTGCCAAACAAACAAAATACTTCACACTTACACAAACACGAAACAGTAACACTTATTAACCACTTTACCAAAATAAGTACTTCATGAAGGCCTTATAAGGCAGCTAATTCGAATAACTAGCTTATCGAAAAATCGAATAAGCTACCTGATAACTTATGATCATCAGTTCATCACTCTTCTATATTTCATTTTCAGTAATTTGCAGCAACACAATCATAATCACAAATCAAAACGCCTAAAAAATTATAAATCCATCAAAACGCCATATCAGCTACATTTTGCTAAGCATAAATTTTATTTTATTTTTTGAAGGGGCAAAGTTGACTCGAACCCCACATCAACTGAGCTTAGCTTCGTTGTCTTTGCTAATCATAAATTGATAAGAACAAAATTGAATTACCTCTGGAAAGACGATCATGGCTCCGAAACGAGGAGCAATCTCCCAAACAAAGCCAGTATTGGCCGCGAACCACTCAATATCGCCTTCGTTACCGCAATAGAAGAAGATAGGGCCATATTGTTCCGGTCCGGACCAGTGTTCGGTGTTGATCAAATACCTATGGCGAAAAGTAGGAAGTTTCGAGAAGCTGAAGTGGTCGAGATTTTGGTCAAAGTACCTGGTTTCGTACTTGTAAGTTGGAGCTGTGATGGTTTCCGAGGGGGAAGAGAACTTCCCCAGGAATCTAGGTACATGTTTGGGAGCGATAGATGGCAAGGTGAGTATAAGGAAGAAGGAAATTAGGAGAGAGAGCCTGAGAATTGCAGGATCCGCCATTGTTGGAGCTTGAGAAAAGCTTGAAAAACTGAAGTGAGCTTTCAGTGAGTGTGTTAGTGGAGAAATTCTTTATGACTAGAAAGCGCACTTTCTATAATTATGGAGATAAAAGGTGATCATAAAGCGTGTGTACTGTATCGAAAATATCTCCATGAACATTATGAATTGAATGAATCTAAATTGAATCAGACTTATTTAAAAAATAAATTTCGATTATGTAAATTTAAATTTAAATTATTTGAATTGAACAAATCTGAATTTAAAGTGAAGAACAGAGTCTGATTTTTGGTGTTAACTTATTTATTAATTAATGTTAATATAATTTCACTATTTTAGTTCAGTCCAAGTGAGGGTCATTAAATTGAGTTGAGTTCGAGCGAATACACAATAACTCATAATTTACCTTGTATCGAGTTACCAACTAATGAAAATATATCTACTATCAATATTCTAATGAAAATACTCTTTCTCTTATTTTTTTAAAGTTTTAATCCAAAGTCAAATGGGAAGTTGAGACGGAGGATTTAAATCCGGGAAGAGCGAGTCCTAATAAAATTTGGGAACTCGAGGGACCAAATCCTAATCAAATTGGGGAAACACTTATTATAAAAGGCTAGCACCTAGCAGTTAACTGTAAATACAGATACAGTAAACCTATCTTGCTTGCTATTCGAAGGATTAAATCAGAAAGATTTCCCCGGCCGGGCCAAGAATTCTGGAGCAGCGAAGAATCGAATACAATGACGGGATCAAAGGCAACCAAGATCTGGAATGGACGTTTTGTTCCCAACTTTAAAACCAAAAAACCGGGTCGTCAATGTGTTGCTTCTAACGAGGACGGGAACTGGCTAGTTTATATCGACACCAAAGATAGTTTTTTCGAATGTTTACTGTGGAATCCCCGTTTGAAAGTCCAGATACAGCTACCCTGTCTCCCTGACCCGCCCGAAAGCTTCTACAAGTTCTTCCTTGGCTGTTATTATACCGATCAGCATTTCTTCGTTTACATCCTCTATTTCTTTTACGACAAACATGGATCATATCTAATGTATTTGCCAGGATTACGTGACTGGCAGTTCATATCCTACACGGTGGATCCAGACGATGATTTCTTTTGCGACGTTGCTGTTTACGAGGATGGGCGCACCTATTGTGGCCTATTACCATACGGGAGCTCATGGATTACTAAGCTGGGGGAAGAACTACCAACAATAGTACCAACGCCTAATATGTTCGGTTACGCTCAGAGACGTTTAGTTGTTTGTTATGGTGATGATGATGATGAAAAGGATCGACTGTTATTGGTGGAACGCAGGACACAATGCCCGTGGGAGGTGTGGGAGCTTGATTTTTCCAGCTTAACTTGGGAGTCTGTGACCAGCTTGGAGGGCCTAGTTGTGTTTTTGGGTCCCCGGTACTCAGCTGCGTATAAGCTTAGACCAAATTCTGGCAGTGTGGGGAACTGCATATGCTTTACTGAGGATGGAGATGACGCCTACTTTTATGTTTTTTCTCTTGCTGATCAGAGCAATTCCATCTTCAGAACTCAACCGGGACTTATTGTTTGGTCCAACATGACCTGGGATATTAGGATGCCATATAAGATGAGGTATGCCAACGCTGAGCCGAGCCAAAAAAATGTTACTAGTGAGGAGCGAGAGAAGAATGCGTATGAAATTAGGCCATTCGAACCTGATCAGGAATGTGATTCTCATGCAAGCATGCATAAAAAACTTCCTGACGACCTTTTAAGGCGTGTTGCAGAGTCACTTGGTGCAATGGACTATGCAAATTATCGTCTGGTGTGTAGAGATTTGAGAGAAATAGCACGCCCTATACGTTGGAAGCCTGAATTTGGTAATGCTCCTTCTGCCGCGGAGTGCCCTTGGCTCATGTCATTTCGTGAAAATGATTCATGTACCTCATTTCAGGATCCTTCCTGCAACATGAGGTACTTCAAGAGAAATCCCAAATTATCAGGTAGTAAAGTTCGTTACTCAGCAAATGGGTGGCTTCTCGTCACTCGTGGTATGTGCACCGTATTTTTCTTGGAACCGTTGAGTGAAACTATAATCAGCATCCCTGATCTCCCTGCGGATAATTATGTTCATTACATGTCATTTTCTTCTTCACCAACATCATCAGATTGGATCGTTATTGGCGTTTCAACAGAGCCAGATGCTGAGATATTCAGGTTACATTATATAACAGCAGGTGACAATGAATGGAACGTGTTGGAACATCAATTTGATGAACACATAGCCTTCTTGGTAGATGGTTGTAATCTGGTGTTTCATAATAACAAATTTTATCATCTGCTTCGAAGTGGAAGCATGGTTGTTGTAAAGTCGGACTTGACGATTACGACATTGGAGAATACTGGATTGTACGAACCACTTTCCGATTACCGAAAGGGGTATCTGGTTTCATGTGAGAAGGACCTGTACCTAGTTGTCATGGGACCTCTGGGGAAGTTTGTGCATCTATATAAGTTTGATGATTCTGCTCAAAACTGGAAAAAGCAGAACGCTTTGCCTAGTAATTTCTCCTTCTTCATCAGTCAGACATCGTCCTTTGCTGTTCGAGTAGCTGAAGAAGCACAGCAAAATACGATCAACTTTCCGTTGCTTGTTGAGAATCGTCATGCCTGTTACAACCTAGACACCTCAGAATTCATATGCTATGGCAACAATAATGCTAGCATGGGACTCCATGACCGGAAAGAATTTGTTTCCAGTACATGGTTTCTGCCAAAAGTATCTAGAACGTATAGCAACTAGCTAGATTTGATTACTGCATCTATTCCAGAGCTTTTTATTTTTCTTATAGAGTTCATGTAATCTTTGGTTCAAGTTACTCCATAGTAGCTAGTTTTGATTAATAAGCTTTATTTTGTTTAGTTGAAATGTAATCTTTGGTTCGAGGGTACTAGCTTGTGTTGATCGATAATATTTATTGTCTTTAGTTGAGAATGTAATATTTAGGGTCGGGCTAGGCATCTTCTTGGCTACCATGAATAATGTGAGAATGAACTATGGTTAATACCTAAAATCAAGGAGAGTCTAGTACAAATTTCGATTGGTGAACACAATCTGGGTGGTTACTCGCCTAGTTTGTATCGTACATCTTCCCGATCCCTCATTGGAAAAATACCTGATAATCAACATAAAAGAAGTGAGATGTGAGGTGGGAATGGCAATTCACCAGGAAAAACATCAGTTTCAACAAGCCAAATCCAAATGGTTCCAACTTCCAATCCAAGAAGGTGATGCCAATTTGAAATATTTTCACGCTTGTTTGAAAAATTGTAATTGCGAAAAATGCAGTTCGTTAGTTGGATGCTGTAGAGGATGTCAAAACTGGCTTGCACGAGTTCTTTGCGGATCACTTGAGTTTAAAAGGGTGTGAATCGATTGGTACTGGACATTTGAATATGAAATTGTATAGAAGATGATGAGAGAAAACTGATGAAATAATTTGGTGGTCTCTTCTTGCAATTTTATTCATCTTCATTTTCAATGGCGTGCATGCTATGGTAATAGTATCTTAGCTAGTTTTCAGAGAAAAGCACAAAAGCATAATACGTACGTACAACACATATTTCTTGAATTGAATATAACTGCATGACAAAAATGTAACAAGAAACATTCCAAAATCATGAGATAAGCAGCGCTAAGTTGGCCTTGGTAAAAAACATAGCCAGATGTTATACTGTATCAACGAACATCAGGCTTAGGCTAGGATTCAAAATGGAACAGCTAGACTTTATGTAAAATGTATCAACAAACATTAGGCCATGTCCCATCTTGTCATGCTTATGATGATAAGAAAACGCCATGATGTCATAGTCAGATGTTATACTGTATCACATCAGACTTAGGCTAGGATTCAAAATGGAACAGCTAGGGTTTATGTAAAATATTATACTGTATCACATCAGACTTGGGCCAGGATTCAAAATGGAACAGCTAGGGTTTATGTAAAATGTATCAACAAACATTAGGCTATGTCCCATCTAGTCATGCTTGTGATGATAAGAAAACGCCATGATGTCAGCTAGATCGAACAGCCCGTCCTCATCATCAGATGAAACAGCAGGAGAGCATAGATTACCAAAATCCACATCACGGGACGGAACCTGAATCACCACAAATTTCAAATTTTAGGGAATCAATAGATCTCTTATAAGCAGTTTGCATAGAAGCAGTTCCCCAGATGGTTGGTATCAGATTGATTAGCATAATGAATCCGCATGATTTTTACTCACCTTGCCAGCAGTTGCACGACGTCCAGATCGCTTATAAGCAGTTCCATCAGTATTTGCAGCAGGAGAACGACGTCCAGATAGCTTATCAGCAGTTCCACTTCCACCAGCAATTACATAAATTTAAATTTAACTTGAACAAATCTAAATTTAAAGTGAAGAACAGATTTTTGGTTTTAACTTATTTATTAATTGATGTTAATATAATTTCACTATTTCAGTTCAATCCAAGTGAGGGTCATTAAATTGAGTTGAGTTCGAGCTAATACAAAATAACTCATGATTTACCTTGTATCGAGTTACCAACTAAATTGTGCTTTATCATCCTAATTGGACTTTCTCCAGCAACGACTGAGCTACTGGAGCTTAAGTCACTCAACCCTGCTCAGCTGCTCAGGAGCTAAGCAGTGAGTGAGGCGCCAGTTTTACTCCTCTTTTTAATAATTTTTTTAATCATTTTTTTTATGTTTAAACGTTTTAACTAACATAATATACATTGAGGTTGTTGTAGTGCAGTGGTAATATCGTTGATTGAGTGTTATATGTCCAGGGCTCGATTCCTACTTCTACCAACCTATGGTTTTGATTAATTCACCTATTTTATCCATTTTTTTATGGTTTTGATTAATGCATCACATGGAAATCCATTTTTTTATGGTTTTGATTAATGCATCACACGGAAGCTGCAATCAATCCTATAATTTCACATATAAGTTATCCACATCTACAAGAAGTGTACAATCTATATCTTGGAGAGTCAATCTTCCCATGTAAAACTCGCTTACATGGTTCGAACACAGAGGAACACAGT
>JAYMSL010003740.1:0-11990 GCA_036897195.1 Plantago coronopus | reverse complement strand
TATGCATATAAACCTTAAGTAACCAAATATATACAAAACCTTAAGTAACAAAACACAAAACCTAACCCCACAAAACACAAAACCTAAGGAAAAATGGTGAACCCTAAAAACAAATCGACAATCAAATAAATTCCAATCTTCGGATTCAAACGCCCCTTGTCACCATGATTTACCCTAAACCATAATTAACCGAAAAAATTAGGGTCATAAAGAAAAAACCTTAGGACAGTTATTCTAAAACCTAAGCCCTAATTAAGCGGTTATCATCCGTAAGACCGATACAAAATCTTTACCTTAATACATGAAAACCTTAGCTCACAATACACAAAACCTTAATATAATTGAAACATAAAACTTAACCAACATATGAACAAATCATACTAAGTGTTCTATCACAAAACCTTATCCCACCAGAACATAAAACCTTATCCCACAAAACACAAAACCTTAGGTAACAAAATACAAAAATTTAGTCCATAAATAACCATAAAAACATAATTTTCTTAAGTTGCGTAAAAGAAGCAACATGTGCTCCATCATATATATAAAATATATATATATATATATATATAAAATACGTATCCTCCACGTATCGTATCCTATTTTTTGGATTTTGACGTACCGCCGTCCCCGTTTCGTACCCGTCCCCGTATCCGTATCCGTACCCGTGCTTCCTAGAACAAAACCTTAACCACCATTACACAAAACCTTACACCCATAAACACAAAACCTTAGGTTAGAAAACACAAAACCTTACATAACAAAATACAAAACCTTAGCCCATAACTAGCGTATAAACTAAGCAACATGTGCTCCATCACAAAACCTTACCCACCAAAACATAAAACCTTATCCCAAAAAACACAAAACCTTAGCAACACCGAACTAAAATCTTAACAAAAGCAACAAACAACCAAAACAGAACCTAAATCAATCAAAACACATAAACATGTTTGTTCAATAACATCAACTATGCCAAACATAAAACCTTAACCCTTATCAAAATGAACCTTAACAATCATTTGACCTTTTCACCACAAAATCACAAAACAAAGTACTAACTGCAATAGATCGAGATGCTGAGGTGAATCAGAGAAGATCAGAGGTGAATCGGAGGCCATCGATGCGGACGAATCAGAGAAGATCGGAGGTGAATTGATCTGAGAATCGATTGGATCGAGATCTGAGAACCGATCAGTGAAGTCTCCTTCCTCGCCGCCGCGATATCCAGCGCAGGTGAATCGATTGGATCGAGATCCGGACTCGTCTCCTTCCTCGCCTACTCGACGTTCATGGTCAGGCAGTGCAGTGCAGTGATCCAACTGCGCAATCGAGATCCAACTGCACGCGTCACTGCGCCGCCGCGATATCCAACTGCCGCGATATCCAGAGGAGGAGGAGGAGATGGCGAAATGGCGGAGAGGAGGAGGAGGCAGGCGTTGTGCGGTGAGGAGGAGGAGATGGCGGAGAGGAGGAGGGGGAGATTCTGATCGATGATGGCGCGAGGTCGTCAGTGAGATGTGGAGGTGAGAAGAAGAGATAGAAATGGGGAAATGAAGAATTAGATGTGAATGAGGTTTATATATAATCCGGATCCGATTTGACCTGACCCGGATCCGCGAAAATTAAAAACAAATTAAATGGGGTTTTTTTGGTGGTCTTTCCAAAAAGTGGTCTAAACCAAGAAAAAGTCATTTAAAAAACCAAAAAAAAGGGAAAAAAATTTTGAAAAAAAAGAACCTATACGGAACACTATTGGTTTCTCCAAAAAAAAAAAAAAAAAAAAACAACTGGCATTAGGTTGAATTAAATAAAACATTTGTTTAGTTAGGTCTGATGGGTTGGGTTTGATAGTCTAATCAGACTCACCTGCTATCCAGCGTGGCCTGATCATATTCAAACTAGCCGACCGGTTTGATACTACCATACCGGTCTGATAGTTATTTCCCCTTGTTATTTTAATTGTTTTAATGGCTTTTCCCTTTTTTTTACTTTGTTTTCTTTCTTCTATTTTCGTTTCTTTTATTTTAATTATTTTTCTAATATATATTTATTTATTTTCAAAAATATTTTTTGAGTTTGAGGGTTAGAGATGAAAGTCTGATAAAGTATGATATAAATTAGTTATAAGTGTAATGCTGATGTGGTAGGGTTTGATGAGTCTGGATGGTTGGAGATGGACGAGAAGTATGCATGTATTTGGGTTTATGTATATGCAATAATTTTTTAGGTTTGGTTTATTCAACCATTTTGTTGTCAGGAAGATAAAAGATAATTACATTTTTCCAAAATTAATATTATACTTCTGGGAGAAGTAATATTTTAAACAATGAATTAAGACTCAACTTTTGGGGTGGGAGGCTAACCAAACACCCTATAATACCTCAACATGGGTGTATAAGAGTATTAATTTTTCTTTATAATAAACCATAGGTAGCTAACATTTTTGAGGTAGCAAACGTATGAATGTCAAACTAACAATTGTTGGATATTTTTCCGTGTAGGTCTCTTGTTTAGTTTAACAATCATACGTTTCCCCCCTCCCTTCAAACTCTTTTCCCTGCGATTTTATCTCTCGAATTAATTTATTTATTACATCAATAATTTCATACAATAAATTGATTTATTAGATCACGAATTGAATTTAGTTTTAAAACAAAAAACACAAAATAAAAATATAAAATTCCATAAAAAAAATTGTCACAATAACATGTTTAGCGTAGTAGGAATTCTAGTTAGTTATTAGAATATATAAACAATCATACAAGTGATTCTAAAAACCAAATTATGAAAACTCCGATCCAAAACGAATCATAACATTAACGTCAGTTGCGTATAACTGAGTTATTGGTAATCGCATCAACACAATTGTATTTTTTAATTATTCAAAATTATCGACTTTTTTTACTCTTTTAATATCTTTTAAATTATTTAATTTGTATTTTGTATCTTTCAAACACAAATCACAAACAATACTTCTAACAAATAAACACAATTTTTAACACAACCAAATCATTATAACTATCTTAGTAATCAATCATCTACTCAATTATTACTTTATCATTTCCTCATACAAATCATTTCAACTAAAACAAACTTTTACAATCTATTTACACAACCTATTTAAATTTAATAATTATCCATACTATTATCACAATCTTCTCCCAAATCCAAAAAATTAAAACTCAATTCAATTTATTTTTTATTTACAATCCAGTTTTTTAAAAACTCAACTCGAATCCAGTTTCAGGTCCATATCCCAAACACCCACCCACATTGTGATCGACGTTCTCCAATAGTGCTTTTGTATTTCGTTCGAACAAACCCTCTGAATAAAAAGAAGAAAAAAGACCTTCACTTCTAGTTCTAGACGCACATTGTGATACATCCAAAAGTTCAAGGGGACAATCGTGAACTCACAAAGTTTGAGGGGCAAGTCGCTCAGGCCACCAAACTCAAGGGGCTAAGATAATTTTTCTCCCAAATGTTAAAATCCAACTTGAACTAGTCATGCTTCATACTTCAAGTGGAATTAAAAGAATACAAAAAACAACCAAAACATAGTTTTGACTTTCATCAATGCTTTGGTTCTCATCCTAATGGACATAATTAAGTAGTGTAACTTTTAACAAGTTGATTTGATTCATTTGCACAAGCCACAAGGTTAGATAAAATTAGGCAAGAAAACATACATTTACCTTAATTTAGGCTCAAATTTCCATAACCAATTTATTCCCCCAAGTTAAGACAATTAACAACTCTCAACTGAAAGTCACTAATCATTCCTTTAAAACTCAAATTAGCTCATCCACTCTCCCTGGATGGACTGATAAACTAAACATGGATTCATTTCTAGTAATCTTGATCTTCTGTTTGCTCCTTCTTACTCAGGTAGCAAACACCCTTACTACCACATCAGACTACCAGAAGTTAGTGTACAATCAATGTTCAAACCAGACATTATCAAACCTCACCCAGCCGGAATTACTCCCCGCACTTTTCCAACAATTTGTCGCGCAATCGACAAATTCCAAGTTCTTCAAAACCATTGTTGGTGACGAAAACAGTGCTGTTACCGGCAAGTTTCAGTGCCGTCACGACTTGAGCCCTGAAGAGTGCAAGAATTGTGTTAGTAAATTTGCTAATGTATCAAGAGAACTGTGTGGTCAAGCATTGCCTGCGAGAATCCAGCTTTCGGGATGTTATGCTCATTATGAGAAAGATTGGGCTTACTTTGAGCCTGATCCGGAGCCTGAGCCAGGGCCGGAGCAGATCCTGCACAGGAAATGCAGCAGGCATAGAGTTAGGACAGAATTCGAGGAAACAATGTATGCTGCACTTTCGGAGCTGGCAGTTGGTGTCATGACTGGAGAAGGATTCTATGAAATGACATACGACTCGATATATGTCATGGCACAGTGTGAAGGGAATGTTGGAATGTGTGATTGTGCCGAGTGTGTGAGTAATGCCGTGCAGCTTGTCGAGGAGGAATGTGGATATTCGGTTTCAGGGGAAATGTACTTGACTAGCTGCTTCATCAGTTATAAGTACGATGGTATTGAGGGACTTGGCGGCGGATACTATGATGACCGTATGTTCTCTTGCATAATGAAAATTGAGCGTTTCTTAATTTTCCGTTTTGGATACGAATGATGTTTAAAACTTGAGTCTTTTGTTTACTTGCAGATGAGAGCCTAGGAAACAGACCACCAAAGATGGCAGTAATTTTCATTGGAGTCTTAGCTGCCTTGTTTGTTGGATTTGGACTATGTTGCTTCTTGAAGTCCTGTGGGAAGAAAAAGGAAGGTAAGTAAAATCATGAAACTCAGATTTGTGTATTCTGGAGTGTCTGTAAGTTAGCGTTAACGTCCTTCTGGAGGAAATCGAAATGAGTACATCTTCGTCTTTTTTGCAGATTGGTGAGCTTGGGGAATGTACTTATTAGCTGCTTCAAATGAGGATGAAGTAAGATGTTTTTGTACAGCATGAGAGATCAAGCTCCATGACTAGTTTAACCGTTCTGCTGGGATGATTTTGAAGTAGGTTTTTAATACAATAAAAAGAGATTCAATTCTTGGAATTAGTACTAAGAAACATATGTAACCTGATTCTTTGTTGGCTTGTTCTGTTCAATGATTGCTTGGTTTCTGGATTTTCAGACAGCTTATGTCATTTTTATGATCAATTTCTTGGACAGAAATTATGTTTAAAGATCAAGATTCAGAAAGATTAATATTCTGGTTCCAGAAGAATAGACTACAAAATGTATGAAATTAAAGTTTAATTTTCCGAAGCGCAACTTAGTTGGTACAAAATAATATTCCTAAATTACACAAAAGAGCCTAGCCTGTATCACCCAAATCAAGAAGATAATAAATTTGACTCAATGGATGATTTGAGCTTCATCAAAAGGAACATCTTCCTATAAACCTGCAAACTAAATTCCCTCAAGTAATATTTACCATCCTATTTTTGGCTTGATATTCAAGAACAACCTCTCATTACCCAAAAACTTTTTTTTTTACAATCCTTCTCCACTTTTTTCCTGACTTCGTCGTCGTCCTTCCTCCAAGGCGGGCGACGGAGATTTTAATTTTCCGTTTCCAGTTCTCCTCCTCGATACCAAGCCATGTCTCTCCTTGAGATCACCATTATATCTGCGCAAGACCTCCCACCCGTATCCAAAATGTTGCGCACGTTCGCGGTGGCTTACATGCACCCTGACCACAAGTTGACCACCAAGGTCGATCACCACGGTCATACGAACCCCACATGGAACTACAGGATCGCTTTCCATGTAGATGAAAAGTTCCTTAGGCAAGAATCGTCTGCCATCACAATCGAGATCTATAATGTGGCATGGTTACGCGACCTCCCTATAGGCACGTCTCGCCTTCTCATCAACAATCTGTCACCTCCCCTGCACAAAAACCCGAGCTTTCGTCGTGTCTCTCTCCAAATCGCTCGTCCATCAGGCCATCTAAAGGGTGCCTTAAACCTTGGCGTCCAGCTTGTTCCAAGTACCATTCCAGGTTGTGAATTGAACTTGGGACAAATGATGGAAAGTGACGAGGTTCCATACGAAGATGAAAAGGTTCAAGCCGAGGACCAGCCCAGAAGCGAAAAATTCATTGAAGAATATCTGGAAGATCAAGTAAAGAATCTTCCTGGAATCCAATTAGCACCTAGAAGCGAAACCATGAGCACTTCCACCAGCAAGACCGGGCCTGAGCTGGAATCGAGGACCGCAATAAGCACAGCTGCAAACTCTCTTTTCTCCGCCATGCGGCCATTACCAACGGAGGTGGCAGAAGTATTGAGGAAGGGGGTGTATTCCAATGAATGGACCGATTACGGGAGCTCCGTGTTTGAGAATTGGACGGAACCTAATAGCATAGAGGAAGATCACATGCTACGATCAAGAAGCGTGAAGTGGATAGAAGAGGACAAGATACCCCTGAATCCAGAAAAGAAACGGTTAGCCGGGGATGTGATTCCCCTGAAGCCTGAAAAGAAACCGAGCCATCACCATAAAAGACGTCCTGAGAACCGAAAAGGGCTAATGTCATGCTTTGGAAATGCATACGGTTTTCAGTTCAGCTTCATATGCGGATCAAAAGCGATGAAGAAGAAGAAGATGAACAGGAACATTAAAAACAATTTTCACAAGGTTGACGTTCCGCAAGAGAATACACACAGTTTTTATGTCTGAGGTGGTCGATGCCTGTAATTTTAGTTTGAATCGGCAGGCTTAAGAACTTTAGTTATGTATTTCTTGCCAAGATCAATTCAAACTCTTTCCTTTTTTGTTTCTTCAGTTTTTTTTTTTTTCGTCATCTGCCAGATTACATATGGCAAATTATTGTTCTTATCAGAACAATATTGTTGGAAGAAGATCAGGTGACGGACTTGTTTCTTGATCTCAATCACATGGTTTGTGATTGTACTAAGAGTAGGACATACTGTATTTTCCAAATGTTTTGTGTGGTTTCTGATAAAACTACGAATGTGATGATGTGCATTTCCAGTTTCGTAATATGATTGTGTCTTTCATTTTCCAGCAAAAGAACACCGAAAAAGCTTGTGTATATATTTGTACTGTCATAAACGCAGTAGCAGCTGGATTTTACGGAACTAATGCTGAGATGAACTGTAATATGAACTTTGGAAACCGCTGGATTCGAATGCAAATATATGTTGAATGACATAACTGGAATCTTAACTGGAGTAAGTAAGCAATTGTAGCAAGATAACATAAACTGGGATTAAGTTGATTTAGCATATCACCTATCCCAGGACAAGCTGACTCATCAGCAGTGCTGAATTTTATTCCAAGACTCACCTGTCAACTGATCCTGCTTCAGATTCCACACATCCATGCTAGCTCTGCTAAAGGAAAGCAGATTAAATGCATTCCGTGACCACGTGTAAGTGTAAGCTGGAATAAACTATGTCCTCTGGTGGCTTTACCGTCCCCGAAGCCTCACTTTCCAAATCAAAATAAACAATATCTGTATCAGAGAAAGGTCAGCAAACTTCCCTGGCGGCGAGAATTGGGCACCAATAAAGACAGCATGTTACAACTCACAAGAATATCCATATTCGGTCAGGATCCTGGTGATGAAAATTATCTAGGCCACACAAGTTAAATCACAGGCAACGCATCAATATGTAGAGTTTAAAGGAATGAAAAGCTTGCTTCTTGCAAATTATTCTTTGACAGGCTGATCAGCTGATGTATATATAGTCCACATAAGCAAAGATTCAAAATGAAAATATGCTAAATTACATTACTGAAATTTAAAGAATCCTGGCAAGAAAGCATTAACTTGAAATTTAGAAGTTCATTTAGCAATTGAGCGTCTGTCTCCTTGCTTCTGGTCAACATTTAATGATCTGGAAATGGTGAGATCAAACTTGGAACGTAGAAACTTGGTAATGTAACCCAACCAAAATCTGTGTAGCATGATCGCTTAAAAGACTTGCTCTTTAAATCATAAATTAGGAAAGCAGTATTCGATCCCAAGTCTCGGTACATAATCAAAATTTCACCCTCTCTTGTCATACATACAGGGCTAAAGATGCTTGACATATACACAGGACAAGACTTATCATCAATAGTGATGATTTTATTCCAGGATTCATCTTCCAACCCATGCTTCTCTAAAATCCACACATCTGTTGTATTTCTAGTTTCGTAAAGACTATACAGACAGAGGCATTCCCCAAGTACTTCCATGCCTGAGTAAATACAGTCCACAGCCACTGGTGAAAGTACTGTTCCGGAAGCCTCACTTTCCAAATCAAAATAAAAGACGATTTTCGTTTTTACTATAAACCAGTAGAGCTTCCTGTTAACAAACTTCCCTTTACACTGTTGTGCTCTGCCCTCAGGCATGAAGTTACTTACTCTTTTCCAGGAATCAGCCCTTAAACTATATAATTTTGCTATCCAGTTGAATGAACCGCTGTCCCGGGAATTAACCAAAACCTTGTAATCACCATCAATGAAACCAAAACCGAAGTTGTAAATAAGACGTGAATCCTCAGAATCAGCCAAAACCTTGTAATCACCATCAATGAAACCAAAACCGAAGTGGTAAATAAGACGTGAATCCTCAGAATCAGTGTAAGGCAATAGTACTCTGTACAATCTTGTCGACGGATTCCACAAATAAAAACTTCCATCCGCAAACATGCAACACAGACCATTACAGGAACCAATTAATCGATCTGTCCTGTTACCCTTCAGGGGATAGTCAATTTCATAAGCTATATTATCTTGGTTACCTGGTTTATCCAACAACGCATTCAAAGGATAGAGCTTCATATTGGATCGATAATCTGGGCGGAAGATTTCGGTTAATGAAATAATACTGTGATGAATGCTACCTGTGTTGTTCTTTGAGAATTCAAGATGGGATTGAACGAAGTGTTTACCCGAGATTAAATTGCACCATGATTGAGAAACAGACTTAAATTTCAATAGAGATTTCACTGGCAGCCGTACCAATATTTCAATGATCAGATCTTCAGGGATACTGTATATTTTCAATGAATCATCTTTGATCAGATCTTCAGGGATACTGTGTATTTTGGGTGCATCATCTTTGATCAGATCTTCAGGGATACGGTGTATTTTGGATGAACCATGTTTGCTAATTGCATTGATCTTTCGACGGAACCAATCCATCATTCCGGCTCAGATGTCAGATCCCCTCTCAAATGGTTCCGAATCCTCAATTGCTTAATACACCACCAACACCACAAAACTCTACCAAACACACAAACACAAAATGAAGAAGAATGGAGGATTTATATATGAATCTGCGCGCCGCTCTTTCTCCTTACTGCAGAGTCACAGACAAGCAAAAGACTAAGGATAGGGTTTCGTGTTCATAGGCTTCGTAATTGGGCCAACAAGGCCCGACCCTTATATATTTATATATACTTGTATCAGACGCCTACTAACTACTAGACACAGATTACATATGGCAACTATTGTTATTATCAGAACATTGTTGTTGGAAAGATCAGGTGACAGACTTGTTTCTTGATATTAATCACATGGTTTGTGATTGTACGTACCAAAGATTGAAGTAGGACATACTGTATTTTCCAAATGTTTTGTGTGGTTCCTAATAAAACTACAAATGTGACGATGTGCATTTCCAGTTTAGTAATATGATTGTGTATTTCTTTTTCCAGCAAAAGTACCAAAAAAGCTTGTGTATATATTGGTAATGTCATAAACGCAGTAGATTATACGGAGCTAATGCAGAACATTGTTCCTGAGATGAACTATACTATGAACTTTGGAAACTGCTGAATTCAAATGCAAATATATGCTGTAAGAGATTGTAGCAAGAAAGCATAAACTGGGATTAAGTTGAATTATGTAGCATATCACCTATCCCAGGACTCATCAGCAGTGCTGAATTTTACTCCAAGACTGATCAAATTTCAACTCATGCTGCCTCAAAATCCACACATCCATGCTAGCTCTGCCAAAAGGAAAGAAATGCATTCCCCGACTACTTCTAGGGGTGCGCTGGAATAAGTGAATAACTTATACCGTCCCCAAAGCCTCACTTTCCAAATCAAAATAAACAATATCCATATCAGAGGCACGTCAGTAAACTTTCCTGGTGACGGACGAGAATTGGGCACCAATAAATACAGAGCAATCGTTTAAGGATAATCCCATACAAACAAAAGACAGCATGTTACAACTCACAATAATAACCATATTCGGTCAGGATCCTGCTGATGAAAATTATCTAGGCAACACAAGTTAAATAACCACAAGCAACGCATCAGTATGTAGAATTTAAAGTAATGAAAAGTTTGCTTCTTGCAAACTATACTTTGACAGGCTGATGATATATAGTCTACATATGCTAAAATTTCAAAATGCAAAATAGATATGTTCAATCATATTACAGAGAGTTAAAGAATCCTGGCAAGAAAGCACGAACTCAAAAGTTCATTTAGCAATTGAGCGTCTGTCTCCTTGCTTGGGGTAACATGCATTTAATGATCTGGAAATGGTGAGATCAAACTTGGAACGTAGACATGTGGTGAAAAAATCGAACCAGAATCTGGGTAGAATGATTGCTTAAAAGAGTTGCTTTTTAAATCATAAGTTATAAAAGCAGTAGTCTTTCTTGAGACTAGGTCTAGGTACATAATCAAAATTTCACCCTCTCTTGTCATACACACGGGTCTAGCCAAGCCTTCAATATGCCCAGCAGGAAACGGCATATAATCAATACTGGCGATTTGATTCCAAGATTCATCTTCCAACCCATGCTTCTCCAATCTCCACACCTCCGTCCAATCCCTTCGAAAAATATACAGACCAAGGCATTCCCCAAGTACTTCCAAGTCTGAGTTATGATAATCCACATTCTCTGGTGGCTGTATGGTTCCGGAAGCCTCACTTTCCAAATCAAAATAAAAGACGATTTTCGTTTTTACTATAAACCAGTAGAGCTTCCTGTCAACAAACTTCCCTTGAAACTGTTTTGCCCTGCCCTCAGGCCGCATGAAGTTATTTACTCTTTTCCAAGAACCATCCCTTAAACTATATAAATTTGTTATCCAGTTGAATAAATCTCTGTCCCCATAACTAGCCAAAACCTTGTAATCACCACCACCGAAACCAAAACCAACGTTGTAAACACAATATTCGCCCTCAGAATCAATTTTAGGCAATACTGTATGCATTCTTGTCGACGGATTCCACAAATAAAGACATCCAACATCACTCATGCAACACAAACCATTACAGGAACCAATTAATTGAGCTGTCCTGAGATCTTTCAGGGGACAGTCAATTTCAAGAGCCATATTATCTTGGTTACCTGGTTTATCCAACAACGCATTCAAAGGATAGAGCTTCATATTGCATTGATAAACTTGGCGGAAGGTTTCGGTTAATGAAATAATACTGTGATGAAGGCAACCTGTGTTGTTCTTTGAGAATTCCAGATGGGATTGAACGAACAGTTTACCAGATATTATATTACACCATGATTTCATAACGCACCTGAACTTTAAGAGCGATTTCACCGGGAGCCGGAAAAGGATTTCAATGATCAAGTCTTCAGGGATATTGCAAATTCGGCCGGCAGAATCATCTTTGCAGATTCTTTTGCTTTCCATAGTATGAATTGGATTGTAGAACTTGAATCTGATCGATCGATCGGTCGATATCCTTGATAATACCATTAGAATCAGGCCTTATGGACTTATCGCTGTAATTTCTACTTTCTCTACTCTTACAAATCTGTTCCAGGAATTTTAGGGTTAACACTTCTCTGGTGGAGAGTATTAATAATGTATATTTATACAAACACCTCTTGTATCATATATGGTATCGACTATTAACAAATCAAGATTAAAGAATAACTCTCTTTATTGCTTAAGAAAATCTCTCAAAACTTAAGCTCTCAATTTCTCTGAGTGATATCACACATTGATACCTC
>JAYMSL010003739.1:0-11993 GCA_036897195.1 Plantago coronopus | reverse complement strand
AACGAAGGGACTATCATAATAGTAATGATTCTAACCTACTCCCTCCGTCAGCTCAATCCTGCTTCATTTTGCCATTTTAGGCGTCCGCTCAACCCAGCCCGATTTCCAAAAATGGAAACTTTTTATTACTTTTAAATCAAACACTTTTATCCCACTTGTACTATATATCAATAAACTACAATAATTCAACTTCACTTATACTACTTTACTTTCCATTAATTACTCTACTATACCCCACTTGTACTATATACCAATAAACTATTACTCTCCTTAAATACTGTGTCGGAGTCAAAATGAGACTAGTTTGAGTGGACGGAGAGAGTAATAGATATTACAAAACTCCTCCTTAATTACTTGATCTTTTTCCATTTGAAAAATAAAAAACACAAATGGTATATAACTTTCAATATAATATCATTGACCAGTCCTTTTTGTTATATGGGAGTATATTCATGATCATAATTCATACACCTCTCTCATATTGCAAGGTGTCCTCCTTAGATTGAGGACGTCTCTTTGCTCGACAGGTGTACGTTTTCTGCCACGTAAGCTATGATGATTCATCACTTATAATCCAAATAGTGAAACCTTAACTAGCTTAACTTACCTGCCCTTAACTAGTTCCATTGCTACATAGAAGAAGATATATCAAACAGAAATTAGAAGAGTAAATCAAAGAACTGAAAAAATTTGATAGAAGAAATGCAATCTGCTAAAGATATGGCAGCTTCAGCCAAGTCTGGCATGGAAAAAACCAATGCCACCATTCAAGAAAAGGTCTTCAATCCTCTCCCTTATTACCTTCTTTGTTTCCGATTTTCGTTTATCTCGCAAAAGTTTGTATTTTGAATAGGGTGTGAAAAGGGGTGGTGAGAGCAATGGTCGTCCCATCTCAATTTTCAAAATGCTCAAATTTTCTTATTGAACTGTTGAAAGTTTTGATATTTCGTCTCATTTAACTTTTAAAATAGTACTTTTACCATCCCTAACTTCGTTTCCTGACTCTGCTCCTGCTTTTTAATCTTGAATCGTGATATGAGCAGGCGGAAACATTGACAACAACCGACCCGATCCAGAAGGAGCTCGCAACGGAGAAGAAAGATGAGAGGATCCACGAAGCCGAGCGTGAGAAGGAAGAGACACGTCACCATAACGAGGTGGGTGGGGATCCAACCCCGAGAAGTTACGGGGCAGACAGTCGGCCCGATTACCCACAGGGAATCGAAGGGGCCCAGGACCTTGCTACTATGACCACGGACAAAAGTTGGGTCGTACCGCCACAGGATCCGAATGTTGCTGGTGGTTATAAATATGGGTACGGGTCAGGGAATACTATCTAGAAAGATGTGGCGTTTGTTCTTGCCAAGTTTATTGTATAAGATGGCTCAATCAATCAAACTCATTTTCACAGATTTTCAGAAGATGGGCTTTTTCATCTACTTTCCTAGGAAGACTAATGGTATCTCTCCTCCTCACCGTAGCAGTGACCCCACTTTTCCGATCATGTGCTTTTAAACATAATCTTTATCCGCTCATTTTTAAATATCTACTATATCAAAACCAGGGCCTGGAGGAGAACCAGCAGCCCTGCTCCTAGTACTCAATCCCTCCAGCAAAATTGATTTATTCGCAGTACTTCCATCGTCATCGTATCAAACGTAACGTAGCTGGATGATCTAGCATAACCGAACAAAAAGTATTTGTAATCGCCATCGTATCAAACGTATCAAACGTAACGTAGCTGGATGATCTAGCATAACCGAACACAGTATTTCTGATGCCACAAGACTAATTGGAACTATGTACACAGAACGCCTATGAATTGTATATGAATAATTACATAAAGAAATTTATTTATGTTTATGGAATGCATGTATAAGTAATGTATTTTGATATGTATGTATGCTTAATTACTTATATATATTCTTCCTTTTCCTCACTTGCTTCTGCATCTGACTCCTCATCAAATTCTGCTTTCAACTTCCCAGTCAATTCTGCTTTCATCTTCTCAGCTTCGGAGACCTTATCTTCTTCCATCTTCTCATGCATAAACTGAATCAATCCTTTCAGTGAGGCATCTGCTTCGTCATTCTTTAGAAGTTGCTCAGCCACTTCAGCTGGAGTTACTTTGGCATCTCGGATCAAGTTCGCAACTTCTTCAAACAGACCATGGTCTTGGATTCCAAGATAGTTGGAAGCCAGAAGTTTGAAGCCACAAGGCGTGCAATACGACATGTTGATATGCACATCCATGCGTCCTGGACGCAGTAATGCTGGATCGAGCTTCTCAACGTGATTTGTCGTGAAAATGATGATCCTCTCATCTCCACAGCTTGACCATAATCCATCAACAAAGTTGAGCAAACCAGATAAAGTTACCTGTCAAAAATGTATACAACAATATTAGACTAAACACTCTGTGCTTACCAGAAACTTGCAATGTTTTCGCATACACAAACGAAGCAACACAGCATTGAAAACTTATAATTAGTAACCAACTCACCTTATTTTTGTCCTCATGGTATGCTTCAGGATCAGAACAGATCCTGGAACCCAACTTCTCTTTCAAATCAATGGTACAATCGATATCCTCCACCACCAAAATCGACTTATTAGCTGTCATAACCAGCAACTTTCTCAAGTCTGAGTTGCGCCTCAACTCTGTCAGCTCCAAATCATATATATCAAAGTTTAAGTAGTTCGCCATTGCAGCAATCAAGCTCGATTTCCCTGTCCCAGGGGGACCATACAACAAGTATCCTCTCTTCCACGCTTTCCCCACTTTTCTATAATACTCTCTCCTCTTCACAAACCGATCGAGATCGCTCAAAATCATATCCTTCTGATCTAAGTCCATTGCCAGGGTTTCGAAAGTAGCAGGATGATCCAATGTCATCGGCATCCATAAGTCGCTCCTATCGTACAAATTCTCTTTATCCACTGTGAAAATCTTGACAGTTCTCTTCTCCTGTTTCTTCTTCTGAGCCTCATTTGCGATATAAGGAAGGTAAGAGTTAACAACCAAATCTCTGTTTCTGTTATGGAATGTCAGCTCGAACGTCTTTTTCTCCGTCCTCCAGCTCGAAGTCCTGTTACGAGGATTGTAAAAGCTCTGTCCATCGGTTTTTATGCATTTCCAAACCCACTTGAATTTCTCCCCTTTGTACACGTCAAGTACTTCGTCTCCCCGTTCCATGGTAATTTGGACGTGCTTCTCCTTCTCAGGCTTGCAGATTTTCAGTCGACTTGTATTGGGGCTGATTTTCTGGCCGATGTAGACAACAGCCGCATCGTATATTTCGTTGCTGGAAAGCCCGTCAAACTCATCAATGACTAAGGTTAACTGGTTGGAGAATCGGGTGAAGAAGTTTTTGAGACCAGAGAAAAGGTAATCTCGGAGTTCTTTGGGGAGGAGGTCATGCGTCACCCCACGAACCACCACGACCGTGGCTGCAATCGAGCCGACAGCAGAGAGGATGGCCTTGGCAGTAGCAAGACTCTGGTAGCTTTCTACTGAAGCCATGTTTTTTGGTTTTAGATTCTGATTCAGGGAGAAATGGTGAATCTGAATGCCAGAGACAGGTTTAAGTAGAAGGGGACTGACTCTATGCAGTGAGCAGGACCACATGTGAAATATGACATGAAAAAGTTGATGATTTTGTTGGTATAAACAAGTGAATCAATTAGTTGAATTTGGTGTGATGGTGATGTAATCTTGTTTATACAAAAGGACTGTATTGCTAAATCTAGCAATGAGAAAAACTTAGAAATTCCCTTCTATATTTACCTTCTTTGCTAAGTAGTACTAAACATTTGACAAAGATATCGAAAAAAAGGGGCTTTTGCAATGTTAGTAGTTACACGTCTCTTTAGTGCGCTCACTATTCCCACAACATGTGGGGGCCCGTGACAATGTGTATGAGACGCGTAAACCATGAAAAAGAAACACGCAGAGGAAGAAAAGGCGAAGAAAAGACATAATCACATATAATCTTCCAACAGTAACACAACTTAAGCTTTAAGTATGTAAAACTACCAAGTCAAGCTTTGAAAATGCATGCAAACTGGGCAACTTCACATGTGGTCTTGCTCTTAGTAGAGTTAAAGCTCGGACAAAGAACGGAAGAGAAAAGAAACGAAGGGCTGAAATGATAGTATAACTTAAAAGATGGAAGTAGAATTGTACTGATGAACTGTAGATGTAATTGCTCGTTCAACTGATAACCTTTCCAAACTGGAAGCACTGCAGAATTCATGAACTGTACATATTCTGCTTCTCTGGGGCCTGATATAGGACCTGAAATTGCACGACATTTGGAACAGAATATTCTAAGAACACAAGGAGAGAGGAAATAAGATATAAACAGTAATATTATACAACAACAATCTGGTCCAATATGAGCAGAATCTGCAATAGTGTGTACGAGAATCACACTTTCCTCAATTGCATCAGAAGAGACGCAGACATATCTAAAGGAATTGAAGCTACAACTTACATCATTTTCCATATGTTGTGCCCAGCTGAGGCATTAAAGTGTGGTTCATTTCCAATCCTACATCAAATCCTCGTAAAAGAGCATTAAATCTGTTGAAGTGGTAGGAAATGTCGATAGCTGCTTCTCAATTTCCCAGCAGTCTTCAGAATAAACTTCATCAGATTCATCAAACGCTGACTGTCTGGAAAAACGTACCTCATCTTCACTGCTGCTAAGGTAGATATATGAGACAATATGGTACATGTTCAGTGGCGTTGTAGTTATAATCTATCCAAAAGTTCTGTAAATAGAATCACAGTTGTAAACTCATAATCGTTCCACCTTCTTAATTTGCAAAACTAACGTTGAAAAGGTATCGTGTAAACAAAATAGGTTGGACTATCAGCAAGGTAGCCAGGTAGGGATCCTGGCAGATTACACTTGAGCTACCAGAAGCAATGATTGGCTCTTGCAAACAGGATTTTCAGAAACAGCAATTAGCAAAGGACAAAATGAAACCAAAAGGAGAGACTCAAGAAATGTATATAATGTAGTTCTTACCATGTCAATCACCAGAATTCTAGCGATTGGCGTAGCATGAAGTAACTCGAGTATCGTTTAGGGATTACTTAGACAAGGCATGTTACCCTCACCAGCACACAGGCAAAGATGTTCCAGCTTATCAAACTTCAGGAAGTCAGTCTCAATTCCCAAATAGTCTAGGTAACGATTCAGAACAACATATCTCTCTCAATTATACTACTACCTGTGTAAGGTTAGCAGTTAGCTACAGACTTACAGTAAATACCAAGCAACTAGAGAGTATATGATACCAATACCAATGTACATATACTAATGCCAGAACAACATATCTCTCTCAATTATACTACTACCTGTGAAAGGTTAGCAGTTAGCTACAAACAGACTTACAGGAAATACCAAGCAGTTAGCTACAAACAGACTTACAGGAAATACCAAGCAACTAGAGAGTATATGATAGCAATACCAATGCATATATATACTAATAAAATCAAAGGAGAATAATTGCCGTTAAATGCACAAAATGCCATAAACTGCAATAAAATGCCCAACAAGCTAAGCTAAGCCAAAAAACGAAAAATACCAAATTCAACCAAGAAATGGTATAGACTTGAACGGACAAAATAAAAGGTTTGTCTAAAAGCTAACAACTTTATCAATCAGTGAGGAAGCCAGCCACTAGCTAGCTACTTGTGAGCTCTGGTTTCTACTGTGTTTTGATGTTTACTAACAAAATAAAATATCAATCACAAGAAAAGTAGAAGTTTCAGAAATAGGTTTTTCAATTTATAACCGTCAGAATTGAGATTCTTGAAAGATTTTGGAAGAAGACAATGGAACGATCGATTCTTGAAAATTTGGGCAAGAAGAAGAAGCAGGAAACTGCTGAAATAGGTTCATACTTCTTTAGTTTTAGAGAGCTTTAAACTTTAAAGTGTGATGGTAGTAGGGCTGGGCTTGGGGACCGGTATTTCTCCGGAAATTCGTGAAATTAAATTCCGAAGTCCGTTCGGGTCGAGAAATTCCCGAAGTCTGTTGGGTCGGAAAATTAAATGTCTGAAGCACGAAATAAGCGAATTCGAGCCCACAAAGAAAGTATTCTCTAAGAACATGCATTTTGCACATTTTTATTAAACAATATAATAAGCCTCAGTTGTTTTAAAAACGTAAAACAACTTTGTCAACCGCTCAGTCGCTGAAAATACTTCTTCGTTCTTCTCACAGCTCACCGGAATACCTAATTCCACTCTACTCCGACACAAGCACAACTCTTCACAGCTACCCTTCCACCAATTCCAGATAGCCACACCATCTCTCCAAACAGCTTGTAACCATTCGCCCGCACGGTTCAACTTTCCCTTCGTACCCTTATTACCGCTCCATAGACCATGTGCCCACACAAAATTTCAATGACCACAAATTCGTCTCTCTGCTTGCTTCTAGGTCTTCACCGGATTGCTCCCTCTTCAGTCTCAGGTCAATTTTTGTAATTACTTCAATTACTTTTGGGTTTCTACATCCTTCCAAGTTCCAGTCGCCAATCTATTTTCTTTCTTTGATATCATTGCACACTTACTGCCTCAAAATCATGTAATTCTGATGCTAAGTTCAATTGTGAATAATGTTTGTTTGAAGTTAATTATTCTTCCCAAATCCACCGCTAACTCTCGGTTCCACGAATTCTACGACTGGTTTCAGACTTTTTCTTCTACATTGTCATCTGTTTACATTGGCTTGTGTTACGCTTTATATTTTGTTACTGGTCTCGGTCGAATAGAATTTTATGTTTCTGGTTTTCTACTACTCAGGTTTCATTGATGAATATGTCGACATGGTTTTGTTTTAGTTGAACTACATACAACTCCCTCTTTCTTAAAAAAAAATATATGAAGGTTGTATGTGCTATTATTTGGTTTGCTAGCACTGTTTTTGAATGAGTAGATTTTGCTAGAGTGGAAAGTTTGGAGAGCTGATTGGAATTTAGGTCAGTTTATATATCATTCATAATTACTCAGGTTACACTTATTCAAATCTAATAGAGAGAGTATTGTGTCAAAAACAACTATTTCACTTTTTTCTTCTTTACAATCCATCAATGTTTGTTGTAGTTCTTTATTTCATTATTGTTTTGAATCAACATGCTTGATGTGCAACTCCCCGCCAATCTATCTAAGAAGATTCATAACAACGATGTTCAGTTTCTTTAGATTCAATAGGAAATCTTATGTAGCTATATGAGCATATTAATGGGACTCCATATATACATGATGTGCAGAAGTTACAGTGAAAGAAATGTTGCAGTAGTAATAAAATTTAATTATATATAGTTTACAGTTCAAACCTTGTAGTGTTGTGTTATTGTAGATTACATAGTTGGGCGCCCTACATAGTTTCACCCTGTATGTTTTAGTTCCATTGTAGATTACATGAGAGAGCTTTCTTGTTGTAATGATAAAGTATGAAACTTTGTGTTCATTTTGTCCAGTAAATTTGCCATGTCGTCTATAATTAAGTTTGTTCTTTTATAAGGCTATGATTGAATGGATATATGAATTTACGTTGAGATACTACTCAGTACGAGTGTATGTGTGCGGGTGGGTGTAACACATTATGTCCTCTTCTTTGGTAGCTCTCCCAGTGGCATTTTATTCGAAGAAAATTTTAAACAAAACTATCCATGGCTCAAGCTCAGACAAAGAATGGGGTGCGCAACAGTCTTCATCTTTCTAATCTTAGGAGCTTGCTGAACATGCTCGTGGCAAAAGATCAAAGTTAAATTTGTGTAAAAATCATATCCTTACATCTCAAGTGTATGTTACTCTTTTACTTTCTTCCATGGAAGCTCTGTGAGCTCAAAAGCATTTTTTTGTGAGCTTCCAGCTCCGAATCAGCGAAAACGGGTAGAAAAAAGCATTTCGGTTTATTAGCTGCTTTTCCTTTCTAAAGCCGATTCTGCTACCGGAAATTTACTGGAGATAGCAGAGCAAAGAAGCGTTTAATTATGCAGGGAGGCTTTGTGAGGATAATCATACTTTTTTATATGTTATGATTGTCTCCATAGTTGTGCCATTTCTATATATCTTATATAATTACAAGTCCCCACTACTCTTGATTCTTGAACATACCTTTGTTACACTAGACCTTTTGTGTAGAATTGTAGAAATGTACAGATACTAACTTGTTTAGTTGCTTATAAATCCTTTTTTTTTTTGGGTAATGCTTATCAATCCTTATCACTCACGTAATCAGTGGTGAATTCTTGTTGGAATATCAAATCATAATAAACCTAATTGGGAAATTCACAAAATGATCACCACCAGAACTTTACTGTGTTATAAAATCTTCACTGTTCTAGCAAGCTGGTTCATATTGGATTGTGTTATAAGTTGGTTCCTTATCTCTTCAATCTCACATCTCAATTTCTTATATTGTCAATTATATTTATCGAGATGGAAATTAATGAAAATTACTGTAAGAAATTTTCAGGTCTTGGGAATTCCTGCTTGACTTTGGTGGTCGCTTAACTTTATTGTTGGCGGTTTACTTGGTTTGTATCACTGAATAGCTATCGTGTGCTTCTTTAATTTGTTCATAGTTTGACTGAGTTTTCCGATTGGTTTTTAGCTCACCAGTTTAGTTTCTGTGCTAGAAGACCATGGAGCTGTTAGCACCGATTTTATACCTAAACGGCGGTTTGCATATTGTTCAAATAATGTGTTTAGTAACAGTGTATGGGTGGGTGTTACCGTGTTAAGAACCACAATACCATTTGTCTATGTGCTACATCACCATTATCTTTCTTCTGGCATAGATAAACTGAGATAGGAGGATTTATTTATGTAGGTTTTATATGATCTTTTTTGTTGTGCTTTTAGCATTTGTTATGTTATCATCATATGTTGAGACCATGTTGCTGCTTCTACCTTATCAGCAGTAATTGCATTATTTTCATCTCTGTATATGTGATCTTGTATGCATTACCTAATAGGAGAGGGGGAGAGGGTAATGCATGTAGTATTATTCCAATCCCCTCCCTGATTTGCACCTCTGTCTAACGGAAATGAAATTAGACTCAAACTCAGATGAAGTACTTTTGGATGCTTGTACAGTCATGCTAGATTTTCACGATTAAATACTTGGGGTTCAACATATACTGCAAGGCACTAGCATACATTGACCAAACTGAGTGAATTTTATTGAATTTGTATCTTGTTTTAATACTTTATACAAGCATTACTTACGTAAGGTCTTAGATTAGTTAACGGATTGATGTTATGATGCCAGCCTAACAACCACTCACTTAATAGAGAGGCAAATGTAATGTTAACTTATTAGTTTCCTGGTTTTTTTATATCAAAAATTGATTTCATACTTATTTTGAATTTTGTGGCCATGCTTTTTCTATGAAACATCAGGTCCACCACTATATTCCCCGTCAAAGTTTCCGCATGTGGTTTGTTCGCCTTTTTGAAATAGGAGTGTCATCTTAAGACTTGATTAATTTTAATGAAGGTCAACTATAACTAAAAAATGTTTGGCCTTGATACATAAACCAAAACAGAAGTGGGACTGGAAATTAAACACTTATTTATTAAAAAAAAATAGTGCCTAATTCAGGGTAAAGAAGTGCCTTTTTTCCATATCTTTAGAGAAGGAAATGTGGATGCGTATTGGTTAGCCTCCAATGCTCTATCTCAGAAAATCTCTGTCATTTTTTAACCTACCGATCGGTTCCTATATATGCGAGAAGAATGCCTTTCAATGAGAAGCATGGGGTTCCATATATCAGAATCATCAAAGGTTGAGATTGCATATATGATTATACTCAAGATTATTGCATTGTTGTGGATTATTATCACATATTTATGGGATGTATGTGTGTGCTTTGTAGCTGGTAGATTGTGTTGGTTGTATAGTTGGTGTAGATATGAGGTTTGCTTTCTTGTTTTTTTATTATTTATTCTATTATTCTAAGATGTGAGATACATATCCCACAGGTTGTTGTCTACTATTTCACCACAGAAAGTTGTCTACATCTCCACATCCTCCAAACTTTTACAGTTTTGTTATATATTGTTTTACCATTGTTTGAGAAAAAAAAATCATGGTGTTAAGTATAGTACTAATGGTGTTAGGAGGTGCTTAACTTTAAAATTGTATGTTGCGTCTTTGGTGGCAGCTTTTTCTTTAGCTATGTTTGTTTTGCTCTCTGTTTACTTGGAGACACCTTGGTGGTGTTACTAAGGGTGTAGGAGCATACGAATGTTTTGCCTTAGTCCCTGAAGTAGGAAGGAACTTCATACTCTGGTTTCCTATCTTCTTGCTTTCATGTAGAGTTAGCCGTGGAGGTCAGGAAAGGGTGGGAGATTTATGTTTTATCGTGAGGGGGAATCCTTTTTCCTCTCTTACATTACACCACACATTACACTTCTTGGTCTTCTATTGTTGCATCACATCCCTTCACTTCTAAACTACACCTTTTTTTTGTTATGGTTGTGTTTTGAATTTGCAGCAGTATATATAGTACTTGTTTCTCTGATACACTAACTTCTAATGTGATGGCTGCAAATTGGTGCTCTTTTTGGATGTTATTTGTCACTCCCTAATCCCTATCAGGCAGCATATGTTGGGATCCATCAAGTTTTTTGCAAGGTAATGCTAAGCGTAAAGAGTTTCAGACGAATGGGAGTGGATGTAAATAGTTATCCTATTTGTATAGGGGTGATAGTTAGCCAGGATAAATCTAACATGTTTACGATTAGCTATGGCATGTTTGGTGGCCTTTTGATGAAATCTGGAGCTAAAAATTGTTTTGTTGGACTATGGCCCTTGAAGGCAAAGTTGTATACGGAGAATTTTCTACCTCCTCAATTTATTTCCCCGCTAGCTATTTGCATCGTTTCCTCTATGAGCTGTGGTTGTTTGTAGACCGGTAAACTAATGCTACTGCTACGGGCACCGCGCTTAGCGCGGTGCGCCATTCTAGTGCACTTTATAAAGAACATGTCCCTAACGGTCCCGTATCGTCCCGAATTCGATATTGTACATAAATCCAAAAAAAAAAAATCAGTCTCGATCCCGAACCCGAACCGTTTTGTCCCGATCTTGAATAATCCTGAAATCCGAAGTCCCGTTTTGGTTCGGGACGGGTTCGGGTCGGAAAATTAAATACCTGGATCCCGAAAATACCCGAAAATAATTCCAGAACTCGTCCCGCCCGAACCCCACCCCTATGTGATGGGACTCCACGCAAGCTCTATTAATGGGTATGCATAGAGTTGGAAAGTATATATATTGCATGTTATTGGACTTTTTGCCCCTCTCTCTAGCCTGTAAGAGTCTAAACTTTCGCGCGTAAATTTCATATTTAGGTGCTAAAATGCACTTTATAGTGATCAAATGGTCGCTTGGGCAGGCTTATTGGTCTCGAGACACTGTTCTGGTGTGGGTAAGACTAAAATATCGAAAAACATTTCTGGAGCCTTCGAAGTCATTTTTCATGCACTACAACCCACAAATCTGGGCGAAATCGAGACTTTTTACGGCAGTCTTATTTTTCGAAAAAAAAAAATCAAGGTTCTATTAATCGTTATGCATAGAGTAGGAAAGTATATATATTGCATGTTATCGGACTGTTTGTCCTATCTGTGTAGCCTGCCAGAGTATAAACTTCCGAACGTAGATTTCACATTTAGGTGTTAAAATCAAGTTTATATTGATCGAATGGCCGCATGGGCATGCTTATTGGACTCGAGACCCTGTACTGGTGTGGTAAGACTACAATATCGAAAAAAATTTCCAGAGCCTTCGGAGTCATTTTTCATGCACTATAACCCATGAATCTGACGGAACCGGGATTTTTTTCGACCGTCTCATTTTTCGAAAAAAAAACAAGGTTCGATTAATGGTTATGCTTAGAGTAGGAAAGTTATATAAGTTATATATATTACATGTTATCGAACTCTTTGTCCCCTCTGT
>JAYMSL010003738.1:0-11995 GCA_036897195.1 Plantago coronopus | reverse complement strand
AATTTCCCGTCGATCCAATAATTCCTTATTCCTGGTTAATGCAGAGTCTAACAACTTGAGTGGTTGTACAAAATGCAAATATATAAGAGAACAGTTAATGGAGTATACGATTATAACAACTTGAGTGGTTATACTGTTATACATATATATAATTAGAATAGTAAATAGAGTACACGATTCCTACACAACTTGAGTGGTTATACAAAATTCAAATTAAAACATGCCATAATCTGGATTCTGGTATATATGCAACTATGCTATGGGAAAAATATTCGTATTTCTAATGGAGTTACTGTGCTGTAATTTACTAATTTGCTATATATAATGCTATGCGCCTCAGCCCTACGGAGTCGATGGTATTTAGACACCCAAAGCTCAAAACTAGCACCATGGCTGCTTCAAACTCAACATGTATAGTTTCTCCCCGAGTTGATGGACAATCTCCCGGATCAATCTCCAATCCCAGTGGCGGACGACGCGGTGGCTGGAAGACCCTACCCTTCCTCTTAGGTACCTTAGCTTTTTTGTGTCAAATTGAATCCATGTTACTTGAATTATTAGTAACAAAGAGTCCTTTATTTGTTCTTACCTCCAGCATTATCCACTGAATTATTTATGAGAACTAATACTAATTTGATATGTATCTACATATATGAAGCAACATTTGCGGGACTGACATTGTCGACAGGCGCGTGGCTAAGCAACATCATTGTGTTCTTGATCAATGAGTTCAACCTTAAGAGTATTGATGCTTCCCAAACTGCGAACATGGTCTTTGGCTTTATGCAGTTTTGCCCTGTAATCGGAGCGATTCTTGCTGATTCATGTCTCGGTTGTTTCTTTGTCATCTGCATATCCTCTCTGCTCTCTTTGATGGTACACATTGTATTTGCACTTTTTGATCATATCATTGTTTATCTTTCTACAATGTACTACTCTGTTTCATTGTCCCCTGCACTAAAAATTAACATAGAAGAAGCAAGATAAGTACTAAAATTGCTTCACAGAATGAAGCCTGTTTGTGAACAATAGCAGGATTAGTGTGCATACTTATACAGGCATGCCAAATAAACAAGAATAGTGCGATCTTGACTAGTTCGGCTGCTCTGTAATTTGGTGCTAGCGTACTCTTAGTATAGTAATTAGTATTTTTTCATTTCATTATTCAACAAATTGTGACAAAACTTGCAGGGTATCATGCTCCTTCTGTTCAGTGTGACAATAGAAGGACTGAAGCCTCCTAAGTGTGACAATATGAGCTCGGTTTCTTGTATCGGCCCATCAAAGTTACAGTATGCCTTGCTATATACAGCTATGGCCCTTGCTACAATCGGGGTAGGTGGAACACGATTTACCCTGGCAACAATGGGAGCCAATCAGTTCAAGAATCCAAAACACCAAGCCACGTACTTCAGTTGGTATTTGACTGTGCTATATACTGTTTCTGTTGTATCATCGACAGCAATCGTGTATGTTGAAGACAATCTGAGCTGGGCATGGGGGTTCGGCATAGGCCTAGCAGGAGGTTTGCTTGCACTAGCCATTTTTCTGACAGGGAACCGGTTTTATTATCATGACAAGCCTCAAGGAAGCCCATTCACTAGCTTGGCACGTGTTGTTGTTGCTAGTATTAGGAAAAGGAAAGTGCGAATCTCTTTGCAAGATGGTGATTATTACTATGGGGATCGAATCCAAAAAAGAATGTCAGATGCACCCTCAAGCAGTTTCAAGTAACTGAAAATCTTTAAGATTTCTATCGAACTGCAAAACGATACGGATGCTAACTCTAACTATCAAATTGTATTTTCACAACAGGTTCTTTAACCGTGCTGCTCTAATTACGAGCCAAGAGGACATCCTACAAAACGATTCTGTTTCGAAGCCATGGAAACTATGTTCCGTGCAACAAGTCGAAGACTTCAAAGGGTTACTCAGAGTATTTCCATTGTGGACAACAGGCATATTTCTAAGCACCCCAATCGCAATCCAGAATTCATTTTCACTTCTCCAAGCGTTAAAAATGGACCGCCATTTGACACCACATTTCCAGATCCCGGTTGGTTCCATGTTGATTTTCTCACTACTCTCAACCGCAATAACCATCATGCTATTAGAACGTGTTGTCTGGCCCGTCTGGAAGAAATGTACTGCACGAAATGTCACTCCATTGCAGCAAATTGGCATTGGTCATGTTTTCAATGTGGCTGCTATGGCAGTATCTGCCCTTGTTGAATCCAGGAGGAGAAGCTCATTCTACTCCCACCAACTGCAAGGTCTTGCTAATTTGCTATTGCTTATGTTTTGGAACAAATTAACCTATTTTTCTAAATATCAGTAAAATTGGAATTTTCAAACCTAAAACTAGCTGTTACAACACCTGAATTTATTATATACATGGGTTCTTATATATAAAAAATACGTGGAACGTTTCTGCATGTTCTTTCATAAAGACTCACTCCTGGCTACTCATTTCTATATTGCTAAATTATGCAGAGAAACGACAACATGTACTTCGTTTTCATCTCTAATGAACCAAGATCAAACTCAAACATGTTTTTCACAGGTTCTGATCTAGTGCCAATGTCAGTGTTATGGCTAGTGCCACAACTTGTGGTTGTGGGTATAGGAGAAGGATTTCAATTTCCAGGACAAATCGCACTCTTCTACAAAGAGTTCCCCACATCTCTGAAAAGTATGGCCACTGCTATGATCTCATTACTGTTAGGAATTGGGTATTACTTGAGTACTGCAGTGATCGATTTTGTAAGGAGGAGGACAAATTGGCTACCTGACAATATCAATTACGGAAGAGTTGACAACATGTATTGGGTGCTTGTAGTGCTTGGGACTTTCAACTTTGGCTATTATCTTGTCTGTGCTTGGTTCTACAAGTACAAGAAAGTGGAAGAAGTAATGGAGGAGGATAACTAATAAAAGGCGCGAAATCCTCCTCTTCCATGAACTGATTTCTGATATAGATCATGTATAATCCTACAGAACCGATCCTGATCAAGTAGAATGGATGATAATGTCAGGGAATTGACTGCATTTGAACATTGAATGCATTCTGGAATAATTATTGAAAATATGTATTTATCTGTTTATCAGTGTTTATATCCATAAGATTCTACATTTTTCATGATTTCAAATATGATATCAAAGACAAGACTCAGTTGGAATCTCAACTGTTACCGCCTACAACGTCCGCCCATATTCCATTTCGAGTCTGAATTCTTCAATTTACAAGTACAATCTATGATTGATAATTACAACAAATGAAAATAAAATTAATATAAGGGTACTTTAATCATGAGTTTCGATGAGTCTCATCAAGTAGTATACTGACCTTTTTAATTTTTATACTTGTGAAATCTAATTGCAGCTCCAGATTCAATCAGAGCCAGATCATCAGATCTTTGGTAATGGACAGCAACGCTCTGCTCATTCACGGACTGGGACATTTGGGGAAGAACTAGGGATTTCTCTTTGGGATTTCATGGCAAGTGACGTCGTTTCAGCAATTATAGGGCACAATCACTTTGTGGATTTGAACGTCAGCGACGTCGTTTTCATAAGGGAGTTGGGCATCTCCTTTTTACTCTCCATAATGGTGTAGGTAAGTTCAAGGCTGCCATTCAATTGCATTTCTGAAGAACAGTAATAGTAAATTTGCTGCAAATTAATTTCTGTGCAAATTTCAGAATTCGAGTTTTTGGAATTTATCCCGTGTATTTTACGTAAAAGGCCGATTGAGCCCTGCATTATTTTTATATGCTATTTACCCCTTTTTATTTTTTTGAAAAGGTGCAACTCGTTCTTTCCTTTGATTTTCCGTTAAATTTGACTAACGGGGTTAACATTTACACTAACTTTTGACGGATTACCCCATTGTATTAAAAATTAACATAAAATACGGATTACCCACTTTTTATTAAATGGAACTTCGTTGAGAAATCAAAACGCCATATATGTTGCAACAAAAAATAGTACTGCTACAGATTACTTCTTCAGGAGATGTGGTCATGGCACAGCGAACCAAAACCCATAAAGAGAACAAATGTTTAGAAAGAATTATGCATCCACAAACACATCTTAATTTGTTTTCTTCTCCAGATCCTGAACAAGTAGAGCCAACACCGACATATGCAGAAACTCAAACTGGCAGAGATAGACAGACAAATTGCAAATTCATATAGTACTTGACAGTTGACAGATAAAGCTGCTGTAAAATCAACCTCCATGCATGATATGCGGCAATCACAGAACTTGGCAGCTTCTCAGGCAATATAAATACCATGGAAATAGAAGTGAGTATCCATCCCCACCTTAAACTTCACATTGTCGATACCACTCGTTTTTCTCTTCCTCTTCCTCTTCCGTGCTCCTTTTGAAGCAATAGCCATTCCATCGAGCTTAATAAGGCTTGCAGGAAACACTTGAGTATCAAATCTATTTCCGAAGGAACTTTTCCCAATGCCCTTGATACAAATTTCCTTTGCAGTTCTCGTGTCCAAGTCAAGCCGAACACATTTACCATAGCATTGCTCGCGGACAACAAGTTGCTTTGTATCCTCCAGATAGGCTACTGCCGTGTATGTTAAAATGTCGTCATCATGCCCAAGGATAGCATGATCTTGAAATGTAATCAACCTAGTCCACTTGTTATCATCCTTCATAACCCAGACATCAAACCAACATTCCGCTGGGTCATAGCGAATCCAGATTAAGCCTACGGACAGTGCAACCAAGGTACAATTTATTACTCCTGTTTCGTCTGTGGCACATGAGGGCAGGGGAAGTGTTTGATAAGTTTCAGTGCTAAGGTCAAGAGATATTGTACACTTGCGTCCCTGCTCATCATCTACCGCCCAATGCAATGTACCATTAAAATACAATCCAACTTTAGACGATCCAACTTTAGCCAAACCAGCTTCAGGAGGCACCGGTATGCGAAAATTGGGCAAATCATTAATCCTGTGCCACTTATTGGACTTGAGAGAATAGATTAAAGTCTTTAGATGATATGGACCAGGGTCCATATCATCTTCGACATTAGAAACTCGAACAACTTTATAGTCACTTGTAGAATCATCATAACCCAGCCCCCAATGGAACTTTTCACTATCACCCCCCACGAAATTCTTGCAAGTTGGTACCTCACGCGAAAACCCTGTCAAGGGATTCCATATTAACCATTCCCGTTCTGCTCGACCAAACGTAACAAGGACCAAGCCGTGGCATGAGGCAGCCGGAAAATTAAGATCCCGGGGAACACCCTGAGGAGTGACATTCCTGATACGGAAACCTTCAATCGGTATAGTATCAGGTTCAGGATGGTTAAGTGAGCTAAGGGACATCGAAAAGAGCCTACCGTTAGTACCCTTAACCATGAGCATATCATCAGCCCCAATCTGACTTTTGAGATGCAATTTTGTGAAATCAGGACTGTCGATGATACTTCGCCATCGCTTGCACACACGCCTGCAGCGCAGCAACTGCTTGGTTGGCACCTGCAAGAGAATTTCGTGATACAACTCAGTTGGAATATCTGACATTGTATGAAAAACTTCAATCCTTCAACTTTGAAATGAAACTAGAAATGAAGAAGGGTAGAATCCTTAATTACTAGAAATGAAACCAGGGGCTTATATACAGTAATGATTGTTAGGGCCTTTTCAACTACCCAAGATAGATCAGTTGAATTCAGACTGATACTAAATTGTTCAGGTGCATTGTTCCATCCAAACCTTGTTTTTAGAATTTGAAACGTTTTTATCAGTAATCATGCTAGTAATTAATCCTGATTATTTCTTGATATGGTAAATTGATATCTGAATCCGCGGTTACTTTATTATTTTTTAAACTCAAATTAAAGCGGGTTCCATAGACGGTAGTAACAATGGAGGATATATCATAATTTAAATATATCTGAACAACAACCAGAGAAGCAGAACAAGAAATAAAGGGCAGCATCCAATACCAGAATTAAAAAAAAAAAAAAAAAAAAAAAAACCAGGAGCATTATATATATACTAGTCTCAGATTTGCAGATGTTGCTAACAATAAACTAAACAAAAACAAAAATCTGAAAACATTTGAGCAAACGAATAAACCAAATGAGAATACAGAGTTAAACAAATTAATCAATCTTTTACCTTTTCTTTCCTGGACAAAACTTGAGCTCAATTCAATAATCGTATCGAGCAAGCCAAGCTTGAACTAGTCCGAATAGAGTACTAGTTATTCGTTAAGGTTCGAATAACATAATATACACACGAAGTAATGCAATCTAAAAATTTGAACGTTGATGCAGAGAATCAGAACAAATGCAATACTAGAAAAACTATAGTACTATTACAGAACAGCATCCAGTAGCAGAATACCTTGAATAAAAAGAAACAAGTAGAATTTATTGTAGTCTCTAAATAGCAGATGTTATTGCTAACAATAAACAAAACAAAAATCTCAATGACTTCACAGTTCACACATATGAATGCTTGACAGAAACAAAACCAAATCAGAATAGGGTGTTAAACCAATCAATCAAAGCATTCACAACTCCAGAAAGTGTCTAACTCCAGCTTCAAGTTTGTTGTTACCAACCCTCCTCTTCCGCTTGCGTGTTTGTTTCGAAGCATCAGCTTCATTATCACTTTCATTAAGCTGAACAAGGCTCGCTGGAAGAACTTGGCGAGAAATAATATTCCGGATTCTAATATTGATTTGCTTTCCGATTGTCGTTGCCCCCAAATCAAACAATAAAAATCCATCGATTCTCCAGAGAAGAACTTGTTCTTTGTTCTTCATATAGGATACAAACTCGGCATGATCAACAGTTTTTTCAAATGAAATCAATTTAGTCCAGACGTCCTTCAAAATCCAAATGCATTCCAACCTTATGTTAGTGCCGTCATAACAACTCACCAATAAGCATCCTGCCGATGCATACAATCTGCAACGATTTTGTTCTGGAGTTAGAGGCGGCATAGGTAGTTTGCGATACGTTTCTTTATTAAGATCAAGAGCAATAATACACTTTATGTTCCGTTCTTCGACCTCCTTCGCATAGGCGATCCAGTGCAACGCACCATCAACAAAGACTCCTGGGAAATAAACTGGAGCCGAACAACTGGGGAGATCCTGAATCATGTGCCATTTATTCGACTTAAGAGAGTAAATTGAAGTCTTGCGCTTACCATAACGAGAAACTCTAACAACCTTGTAGTCGTTCATAAAAGAATCATAGCCTAGCCCCAAACCCGCTGTACGACCAAAAAACTTTTCGTACGGCAACTCAAGCCAGTGCCCGGAAAATGGATTGCACACAAGCCAAGTTCGAGGATACGTAGTGAGAATCAAACCATGGCACGAAAGGCCACGAAAGTGTATTTCCTGAGGCAGGTTCCTGATTCGAACAGGAACAATGTTCACGCTGCTATCTGGATGAGTAAGTGATTCCAAGGATAATGAATACAGCTTATGATTAATGGTTTCGATCATGAGCACATCTTCGGCGCCAGACTGACGATCTAGATGCGATCTTATGAAATCGGGACAGTCGATGATCCTTCGCCATTCCTTCTCCACGCATCTGAAGCGCAGCAGTTGTTCGGCCGGAAGCCTGATGAGAATCTCTCGGATCAATTCAGGCGGTACAGCTGACATGTTGATATTGTCTTAGGTATTTGGGGCCAGATCTGTTGAAACAAATTAGGAGACTTCACAAAACCTTATTCGGGGCAGACGCATATTTTTTTTTTTTTTTTGTTAAAGTCAAATCTATTTTAATCCTACTACTACTCTTACACTAACCAACACCACATTATATCCCCACACTAATACCAAACTTATAACACCAAATAAATCTCCACATCCAGAAATCGAACCCGGGACCTCTTACCATTACACCCTGCACCTTACCACTTCACCACCCCTGGGTTCCAGGGGCAGACGCAGATTATCTGTAAAAAAACACGAGAAACCCAAAAACAAAACAGGTAGCTATCAAAAAAATAATTTACAAAAATAATAATATTTTCTGATTATATAAAAAATAAAAAATATTGATTTTTTAATACATCCGTATTATTTTATTTTTATTTTGTTTTAATTTTTCGAAATTATTATTCCTATAGTAAATGAATATTTTGAAGTATTTTTCTGGTGAGTGTAGTGATGTAGCTAGCAGCACAAAAAACATGGGGAAAAAAAGAAAAAAAAGGGGACATGTGTCGCGATCAGAATTAATCTGGGTTTTTTTAAAATTTATATATTAAATGTTTTAAAATTATATAAAATTTCATGTTACACTAAGATTAATAATTTTGAATTATTTAAAAAAATTCCGGATTTTTCCAAAATAAAAATATATATTGTAAAATTCGAATTTTTTATTGAGAAAATTTCGGATTTTTTTACGTTTTTTTAAAAAATTAAGCTTTTTTTATTAGTTCAAAATCATTATTTCTATTGTAAATTATTTTTGAAATATTATATAATTTTTTTAAACATTTTAGATTTACATTTTAGAATAAAAATCCAGATTAATTGTGAGTGTGACACATGTCCTAATTTTAATATTTTTTTTCAATTTCTGGCGGCTACGTCACTAAACTTATCGGAAAATTGGCCGCAATACCAAAATTAATTAGGTAAATGGTTGAATTGGAGTACCTAAATTAGAGAATGATTTTCTAGTGTACCGCACACCTACTTTGTAGTGTATAAAAAATAAAATGTTTCCACTCTTATACAAATCTTATAATTTCATGTTTAACCACTTTATACATCCGCCAGAATTCGAACTCCCGATCTCTTCTATGCTAGTCCAACACCTTTAACACTCAGACAATCCTTATAATTTCTCGAGTATATTAATTTCACCTGAACTATTAAATCTACATCCTGATCTATCCCAATGGAGTTAAGCTTTTTCATTGGTTTTCTATGAGTAAAGTCCCCATTATAAACACATCTATCTTCATGAAGATACTCCATGTTTTTGAAGATCTTCTGTGTTAACATACTCGCGACACACATTGTGAAAAAAGACTGATCGGAGGAAAAGGAACTGTTCGTTCTGCATTATGACAAAGCTTTCCACTCGATCCAATAATTTCCTTATTACTGGCTCCTGCAAAGGTCTAACAACGTCAAATCAATCGAACAAACGACACATACTTAGTACAGTTATACCACTATCAAATTCATTCACGTTTCCTTCACTTTTCAATTCCTTTCCTGATGCACATATAAGCACTGATACATCAGGATTATTTTTACCCGTATTAGTATTCATTTTTTCCTTAATAGAAACGGTATTTTGCAAGAATTTGTACACTACAAAATGCAAATTAAAACATGACATAATAATTAATCTGGTATGTTGGTGAAAAATGTTCTGTATCCCTACTGGGGTTACTGTGCAGAAATTTGCTATTGGAGTAATATATATTTAAACACCGGAAGCTCAATGATATGTAGTAAGACATCCTTGAAAAACTAGCACAAAAATATATGGCTGCTTCAAACTCAGGTGTAATTTCAGCTCCCGGAGCTGATGGACAATCTCCGGGATCAATATCCGGTCCTGGTGGCGGACGCGGTGGCTGGAAGACCCTACCCTTCCTCTTAGGTGTTGACTCATCTTTCTTGTGTCAAATCAGATCCATGTTACTTGAATTATTAGTATCAGCGTCCTTTATTTGTTCTTCACTCTAGCAATCCACTGAATTATCAGTGAGAACTAGTACTAATTTGATATGTATATACATATATGCAGCAACGTTTGCGGGAATGACATTGTCGGCAGGCGCGTGGCTAAGCAACATCATTGTGTTCTTGATCAATGAGTTCAACATTAAGAGTATTGATGCTTCCCAAACTGCGAACATGGTCTTTGGCTTTATGCAGTTTTGCCCTGTAATCGGAGCGATTCTTGCTGATTCAAGTCTCGGTTGTTTCTTTGTCATCCTCATATCCTCTCTACTCTCTTTGACGGTACACATTTGTATTTGTACATTTTGATGATAAC
The DNA here is from genome assembly GCA_036897195.1 of Plantago coronopus. Lineage (NCBI taxonomy): Eukaryota > Viridiplantae > Streptophyta > Magnoliopsida > Lamiales > Plantaginaceae > Plantago > Plantago coronopus. The sequence continues at coordinate 1,962 of JAYMSL010003738.1, read as the reverse complement.
ATTGTTTATCTTTCTACAATGAACGACTCTGTTTTATTGTCCCCTGCACTAAAAGTTAACATAGAAGAAGCAGGATAAGTACTAAAATTGCATTATAAAATGAACCCTGCTTGTGAACAATGGCAGGATTAGTGTGCATACTTATACAGGCATGCCAAATAAACATGAATAGTGTGATCTTGACTCGTTCGGCTTCTCTGTAATTTGGCTCTATTATAACATAATATAGTATGTTAGAGATACTTTTTTCTCCATTATTGAACATATTGTCACAAAACATGCAGGGTATCATGCTCCTGGTGTTCAGTGTGACAATAGAAGGACTGAAGCCTCCTAAGTGTGACAATATGAGTTCAGTCAATTGTATCGGCCCATCAAAGTTACAGTATGCCTTGCTATATACAGCTTTGGCCCTTGCTACAATTGGGGTAGGTGGAACGCGATTTACCCTGGCAACAATGGGAGCCAATCAGTTTAAGAATCCAAAACATCAAGCCACTTATTTCAGTTGGTATTTCACTGTGCTATATGTTGTTTCTTTTGTATCATCGACAGCGATCGTGTATGTTGAAGACAATCTGAGTTGGGCATGGGGGTTTGGCATAGGCCTGGCAGGAGGTTTGCTTGCACTAACCGTTTTTCTGACAGGGAATCGGTTTTATTATCATGACAAGCCTCAAGGAAGCCCGTTCACTAGCTTGGCACGTGTTGTTGTTGCTAGTATTAGGAAAAGGAAAGTGCAAATCTCTTTGCAAGATGGTGATTATTACTATGGGGATCGAATCCTTAAAAGAATGGCAGATTCACCCTCAAGCAGTTTCAAGTAACTAAAAATCTTTAAGTTTACTACGAAAAGCAAAATGATAAGGATATACTAACCTTTAATTTCTAACTATGAAATTATTTTTTAACAACAGGTTATTTAATCGTGCTGCTCTAATTAACAGCCAAGAGGACCTCCTACAAAATGACTCTGTTTCGAAGCCATGGAAACTATGTTCCGTGCAACAAGTCGAAGACTTCAAAGGGTTACTCAGAGTATTTCCATTGTGGACAACAGGGATATTTATAAGCACCCCAATCGCAATCCAGACTTCATTTTCACTTCTCCAAGCCTTAACTATGGACCGCCATTTGACACCACATTTCCAGATCCCGGTAGGCTCCATGTTGATTTTCGCACTACTCTCAACCGCAATAACCATCATCCTATTAGAACGTGTTGTCTGGCCCGTCTGGAAGAAATATACAGCGCGGAATGCCACTCCACTGCAGCAAATTGGCATTGGTCATGTTTTTAATGTGGTCGCTATGGCAGTATCTGCACTTGTTGAATCCAGGAGGAGGAGCTCATTCTACTCCCACCAACTGCAAGGTCTTGCTATTACTTAAGTTTTGGAACAAACCTAGTTTTCTAAATACCAGTAAAATTGGAACTTTTAACATAAAACTAGCTGCTACAACACCTGAATTTAGACACATGGGTTCTTATGTCTAATTGTCTATTGTCTGTATTGCTAAATTGTGCAGTGAAACGACAACAGATATTTCTTCGTTTTCATCTCTTATTAACCAAGTGCAAACGGAATTTCCTTACAGGTTCTGATCTCGTGCCAATGTCAGTGTTATGGCTAGTGCCACAACTTGTGGTTGTGGGTATAGGAGAAGGATTTCATTTCCCAGGACAAATCGCACTCTTCTACCAAGAGTTCCCCACATCTCTGAAAAGTATGGCCACTGCAATGATCTCATTACTGTTAGGAATTGGGTATTACCTGAGCACTGCAGTGATCGATTTTGTAAGGAAGAGGACTAATTGGCTACCTGACAATATCAATTACGGAAGAGTTGACAACATGTATTGGGTGCTTGTAGTGCTCGGGACTTTCAACTTTGGCTACTATCTTGTCTGTGCTTGGTTCTACAAGTACAAGAAAGTGGAAGAAGTAATGGAGGATAATT
>JAYMSL010003737.1:0-11996 GCA_036897195.1 Plantago coronopus | reverse complement strand
TAAGCATTACACGATATCACCGGGAGCTCTATCCCCTTAGGCTGATTGAATCAGGCTAAGAGAGTAAATCCGCTGCACATAATCTTTGTTTGGAAAGTCTACACTATCTGCAATTCAGGTTGCGTTTAGTTTTTGAAAAGCCATTCACCCCCCCCCCCCCTCTGGACTTTCTCCTCCCCTTCCAGGGACCAACATATGTCCTATTTCTTTCGAGGATCCCCCTCACTGGTTGATTCCTAACCACATCGCTTCTGATTTGTCTAGACACCGCAGCTCCACCATTCCGAAAAACCGAGACACTAGCTAGAATTTTGAATTTCCCCACCCAACAGCCTTTCAATCGCCCCACAACCTCATTGACGTTTAAGTCATTTGAGATCTTCACAATTGCAAACCTTTTGCCGTCTCTGTTTAATTTCTTGGGGATGAAAGCATCTCGAACCTTACTGAAGTTACCCACTAGATCTGCTACATCCTTGGTTGACCATTCCAAAGGGAAGTTAGTGATGTACACCGGAACCGAACTCAGGTCGGTTCGCCGCTGCCATTCCGGCCGTCAGACTTGGTGGTGTTGAATCAGACGCCCCGAGATGTTGTTGGCCAAGCGAAGAAAGGACGGTTTCTCTCTCCAATTTTGAAATTATTCTCTCTCTACCCTCATAGTTTTTTTTTAATGTTTCCCGTTTAGTTTCTCTCGTCCAGAAATTTTTTTTTTTTTTAAAAGGCAAAATTGATTATTGATTAATCGAGAATTTACATGATGTTGGTATAAAGTCCTCGTATAACCTACGCTTAACCTATCTCGGTTCAGAACCAAAGCCAAAAGAAAACTAACTCGAGTTTGACGTGAGTCCGCAAAATTGCCTCATCAAAACCTCTGAAGGAAAACCCATTGGGATAAAACCCTCGAGAGGAAAAAGAGTACAACTTTTGCGGCGCCAAAGAACTCGACCGCACACCGACAATAATTAGAGTTAAATTACAAGTTCAATACATCTTAAAGTTTGAAAACTTCAATCCCTTTCTGTCTTGTTCACGCCATTAACCACACCATGATGCTGCTTCAAAGGAGTTAACAGGAACCAGAATTTGCATCTTTATTGATCACCATGTCGCCAGTGCCAAACAAATCCAAGCAAATGATATCTCCATTTTAGGTATATAAGCTGATGGTGCTTGCTCTCTAGTGTTAATTAGTATAATTAAAATCCAATAGTTCACCAGTGCTTCTTGTTTCACATGAAATACCTTTCCCTCTATCAAATCCATTTAAGCAACCTGTAACATAATTCACATCACCAAAATTAGATATCCATTCATTTAATAAAATTAACAGAGGACAGATCCTTCCCTTATGATGAAACATCATTGTTACTTCTCACTTCTCTAAGCAGCCACGGGGATTGATAAACCAGTTTGACGAATGATGGACGTCGTTTTATCCAGCAAATGAATTTGTATCAGCCAAGACTAACAGACTAGACACTATAAATAGCGTAGAGTAAGCTAATCCCGAGTGTCGGTCTCTCAAGGAATTAATTAAGCTAAAGTTGTATCCACTCAAGCTAATTGACACTTAACTAGAAAGCAAGTAAGCAGTTTTTGGGTTTCCCCGATAGCGCAAGCAATTGGCAAACTAAATAGCAAACAAACTAAGAACACGCAATACTCCCTCCGTCCCACAAAACTTTACCCACTTTCTATTTTCGGACGTCCCACAAAACTTTACCCATTACCAAATAAGGAAGCTACCCCACAAACTAAAACATTATTTTAATATCAACACACTTCTTTATCACCACACATTTTCAAAAAGTAACCTACCCCACATACTTTTTCATTTTTACTCCATTACTTTAACTCATTTTCTTAAACTACGCGCCAACCCTAACGGGTAATGTTTTGTGGGACGGAGGGAGTACCGGTTAAAAAATCATCATCCATTCTTAATCCCGGCCAATTGCCCAAACTAACATGATTAGCTAAAGCCTAAAGAAAAGACATGAATCAATTCTCATAATCCCGCCGAAACCAAGCATATAAACAAGTAATAACTATAACAAGATTCAAGAATCTCTCCAACTTGTGAGGGCTGTGCATCAGGTTAAAACTCAAAACATCATGCTTATTGCTAATTTGCTACAATGCACATGACCAGCTTGATTATTATCCTGTCATACTCAATGCCAACCATACAAAACTTCCAAACACAAGAATCCAAATCCCCCATCACAAATCATTATTTCCATCACCAACCTTTTACCACAAATCCATATTACCACTTTGTTATCCTCTTAAACAAACCCCTCACATACCTAATAGTTCACTTAAACAAACCCTCACATACCTAATAGTTCACTTAATTAACCCTACACTAATAGTTTCATACTTCCTACTAGATTACAAAACATAAATTACATCATGGTAGGGTACAACATTTCCATTATCATAAATCCCTACAGTTGATTCCATATGCAGTAGTTTCTCTGAGACTTGCAACATTGTATCATTACTATACCATATGATTTATACGTTGCATTGTACAACACATCCATGCATGAAGAGCGACAAAGTATTCAAAATGTATTATTCATTAATAAAACTTTCCCAAATGTACTCACAAACTTCAATTCACCACGGTTTCCTCTATACTATTTCATACAGTAGTTTCTCTGACACTTGAAACATTGTATCATTACTATACCATATGATTTATACGTTGCATTGTACAACATATTCGTACATGAAGAGTGAAAAAGCATTCCAAATGAGGTATCATTGACAAATGTACTCACAAACCTGAATTTACGATAGCTCATCTATACTACTTCATGCAGTAGTCTCTCTGGCCCTCCGAATATTGTATTATATTTATACCATATGATTTATTCGTTGGATCGTACAACACATTCATACATAAGAAACGACTGCAAGTCCTTTTTAAAATGCGGTATCATTGACAAAGTATTTCCCAAATGTACTCACACACCTCCAAACTTTATCCCCACATATTACCCCACATTTGAGACTTTTATTTTCATAATCACTCCCCTACACCACCCAAGACCACCCCCCACCCCCAACCTCCCCTACCCACCCACCACTAGCATAAAGCAAAAGCTCACACTTACACTCTCACTCTTCCCCAAACATTCCCTTTCTCTCATCAAACCAAAAAACAAGACACTAAGCATAAAACACACTAGTCATACTTCTCCATGAGAGCAATGTCCCAAGCCATAATCACACTCTTCTTCCTCTTCACCACACTCCCCCTCCGACCCGCTCTACCCGCCCTACCCGACCCGGACCCAATCCAAACTCAAACCGAAACCCTCCCTCAAACCCCAACCGCCACAATCCCGGCCTTTCCGGAACAATCCGAATCCTCCGCCTGCCCCTTGGACCTGCCCAACGACCTCTTTCACGGAATCAAGTCCGCCTGCTCGGGTCGGATCCACCGGACCAAATGCTGCCCCGTTCTCGCCGCGTACATCTACTCCGCCTACTCCAAAACCGCCCTGCATGCGGCGGCCAAGCGCCAGGTGCAGACGGAGATGCCCGTGCTGCCCGACGACTCGGAGACGTGCGTTGATTCGATGGAGAAGGCGCTGGAGAACAAGGGGATAGTGCTTAATAAGCCCAACGATACGTGTGATGTTGTGTACTGTTATTGTGGAATCAGGCTGCATCCGTTCAGCTGCCCGGAGGCGTTTTCGGTTAGCTCCAAGGGGAAGGTGGTTGGTAATGCGGCTGTGAGGAAGTTGGAGAAGGAGTGTGCTGGTCATGGTGGTGGTTATGCCGGCTGCTCCAATTGCCTTAACTCGCTTTACTTGGTAACTACTCTTCTTCCTTCTTCCATTGATCATTTCTTAGCTTGTTACTGAAAGTTTTGTCAATGTTTCTCTGTCAAGTAGTAGTAGCAGGCTAGCAGCATTGAAGATGGTAACTGGTTTTTTGCGAGGGATTTTGAAAGTGTAACTAATTTGATAGCAATGTGTCTTCTAAGTTGTTACAGTGAAGGAGTTCGAATTACTACTAAAAGTGACGAAATTGAACCTTTTACTACTTTAAATTCGTTTTTCTGAGTCAAATTTAAGAAGGTTTTTCGCTAATCACTAATATATTCATTCACGTAACATACTTATTTTGGTCAAAGAGTAAATTGTGTGATCATTTAACTGAGATGCCAAATCGAACCGAGATATGCGTGTTTGTCAGGGTATACATTTTCAACTGTGGTGTATTATAGAATATAGATGCTCGATTTGCATTTGAGCCGTGTAAATGGAAAAGGGGGAAGAGCCGTCCTGCCAGGATTATGCTTGATAAACGTCGAACCAAATTCAAATAACTAGTGAAATGGAGTGAGAAGTTTTTCTTTCATAATTGTTTGCTGTTAGGCTTATACGCACATAATGTTTCAGTAATATTAATGCGACTAATGTGGAGAATTTGTGCAGCTAAATGGGGACAGAGCAGGAAGGACGAATACATCAGAGAGGAAGAGTAAAATGCACAATGAGGACTGTCAGCTCATGGGTTTAACATGGCTTCTGAATAAGAACCGGTCCACTTACCTAAACATGGTTTCGGCTGTTCTTAGAGCTCTCATGATGAGAGAAGAAGACTCTGATGCAGCGGTTTGTAGGCTCAATAATGACGGAATGCCACTGGCAGTCGATTCTTCAGAAATCAATAGTCAGTCTTCTGCGACGGTTGTGGGAATAAGAGAACCTTGTCAGTTCCTCACATTGCTTTCCTTGTTATGGATAAGCATTCTTTTGTTGCTCTCTAGATATTAGTATCTGTTCTTTGGTGTCTTGGTGTTCATTGTGATTCATCTGTTGAGTTGATGATGAAGGGAAGTTGTAAGGTTGTTGTTGCGTTTTTGAGCTAGAGTTATTGCAATTGCTTTTTGTTAGCGAGAATGTAAATAGACTATTAATCGACCCTCATCAGTCAGTCCGGAATTGAGATTTATTTGTACCACCAGCTACGTTTTATATCAATTCGTGTTAGTAAACAACACATCCTGCTAGTGTATTATGAACACAACCAAACCAAATGCCTGATTTTCTTAGGTCCTATTCAATTCATCACTGATCTGAATTCAAATATAAATTCGAACTACGCACACCTCACCTGAACTGAACTAAATGGACCTGTAGTGAACTGAACGCAACTGAAATTAAGTTGAATTGAGTCTTAATCTGCTCTCCAGAAACAGTGAAACTTGCAACTCAGAAGTTTGTGCCCTGTTTTGTACATCTGGGAATTATTAGTTTGATATTATGAGAGAAATGATGCAACTACAAGAAGCAAAAATATGGATGACAAAACATTAGATGTAGAAGAAATGATGCAACTACAAGAAGCAAAAGTCTGGATGACATAACATCAGATGTGCTTCTACTGTGTTTATATTACAGAAATAGTACACCACTCTTTGTATGAAAGAGATGTGTGTTTATTTGCCTGATAAAATCAAGGGAGACTCCACTCTGTTATGGACCCAAACATCACATGGAGCAGACCAAAACTACAAGTAGTTTTGGCTCAATATAAACAAGATAGAGAGCGACACAGTAGCTTCAATAATTCAGGCAGGCATTATTTCTGCAAATGGACAAACAGTGTAATCCTTCATCTGTGATTCAGGCTAAGCACTTCAAATTCCAATAAATATCTCATGAATTATCCATATTTCAACAAATATGAAGTATCTTCATTTTCCTCACTTGTATAAACAAATTTGTTTAAAGGACCGACAAGGCCAAAGGTAGAGGTTTATCTCATTTCTATATATAAATATCTACAGATACATTACATGTATTTAAAGGTCTTACAGATACGTACGACCTTCAAGCGCGTATAGTCATGTAAGTGAGTTGGATCTCGAAGTTCAGGAATTTATCCGTCTTGTGTTATATGACACTTGGACAGATATCCAGTGATATCACTCCAGGCTGTGGATGAAATTAGTCAGATTCACAACCTTAGTTGCGTCCTATAAGAATTAATTGAAAAATAGACTTCTTACCAGGAATACTGCCAAAATCAGGCTCAACTCCATTTCCATTAATGTCCACGTGATTTGGAGTAACATACTTCCCGATAGTAACCACCAAGCCAGATCCATCATTCAGCTCAAAGACGGATTGAATCAGGCCCTGAAAAAAGTATGAAAATCAGCCAGAAAATTTTTCCACCTAGCTTCAGTAAAAAAGATTTACAAATCAAGAACAAACTGGGAACCAAGATATTTCAATAATATCAGCAGCATTATTTAATAATCTGACACCTTTCCATAAGTCTTTTCTCCCACAAGAACAGCTCTACAGTTATCATGAAGTGCAGTAGCCACCTGAAATCATAACTTAATTTCATTTTTACACTATTGAAGAAACTAGAACTTAAGGTCTTAAAACAGTTAAACTACTGTATATTTTCTTATGCTCACAATTTCACTGGCACTAGCTGTGTTATTGTTCACCAAAACCTGCATGAGAAGCAGATTAGATGCCAGTTATTATAACATGTAACAACTAACAACTCAAACCATGTGATAACGTCCTTACAATGACAGGAGCAGTAAACAGAGGAGAAGAATCGGCAACGATATTTTTCACGAGCTTCGGATCCCTGCCAACAGTGTAAGTTATCTGTCCACAAAGAAGAAAACACTCATTTAGCACAAAATATCTTCCTGATGATAATGCAAAAGTAGGGTATGGTTCCAAGCTTTAATATCCTTAAGAAAAATTGCAACATTTATTCAAATGTGGCACATCTTTTGCTTTCCCTTAGATCCAGTCTGGTTTGAACATTGCCCTAGAAGTTGGTGTAAAAGCTAAAATCTATGACAATAGCATACACTCTCCGTATGAAGCATACCACATATGCATGTGGTGCGAATGCGATGATTCACTCAAATTGGGTGACATGGTCCATTTTCATTCAACCCAAGGTCTAGGAGACATGGAGAATCTTCAAAGGTTGTCATTTCCATAAAATCTCAGTTGATAAATTCACGAAGTGAGACACAGTTTGACCGCCCATTTTCATAATACATATATACTGGTTTATTTGCACTTCCAAATCATACAGATTAAGACTCTGAAAATGCAAAAGAGCAGTTCACATAATTGAAGGAAGAAGTATAGTTACATACGGTCTCCCCTTCATTCAGGAATAGTTTAGCAATTTCAATTCCAGCCTGCAACAGAACTCACAACATCAAGGACTTTATATGAATGCTAGCCTATGAAACAGGTAAACATTTTTGCAGTCTTTATAAGTATGTTGAATTTTCGAGGCTGCTAGAAATCAAGGTTATCTTTCAAAAGTAGTCATGAAAAACATTAGAGTCCTGCACGGATGAACTACACCATGTAAAAGATTTTCCATTGAAATCATGTCAATATTGGAATTCAGAACTCTGATAATTCCACCAAGTCGGGTAAACATCAATGGTATGTCTTTAACAATAACTTTCTTTCACTGTCAAAAACATCATACGAGACTACGAGTAACTTTTATCGGGTGAGTAGAAAATCCAATACTTTGACATAGCTTTTACAATTTGGCTGTAAAAAATATGCACGCAACTTTCATCTTTTTTCTAACATAAAACATCGTGAATCTTGGCATTTTGAAATTCTTGAGGGAATTCTACTAGAACACATATGGCAAAACAATTTGTGGTCAATAAGTGAGGAGTTAGGTGTTTGGGTATAGCATATGATATTTCAATGATAATCACATAGATAATCTTATGTGACATCCTCTAGATCTTCAACCGAGCATCCTGAATGTGTCTGTAAGCTCAAATAACTTCCAAGCAAATACATGTGTTTTCGTTTGTCAAAATATTCCAACTCTAACTTCATTTGGAAGCTTCCAAAACAAAAACCCGTTATTAAATATCACATACAAAGTGTAGAAGAGATACCTGTACTAGCCCACCAAGATTATTTCTAAGATCAAGGACAAAGCAAGAGGCACCCATGTCCTGAAGTCTTCTCAATGCTGTGATAATAAGAGCTCAGATAAGGGGAATAATAAATCAAAAGAGCTGTATGGCATTTTTTATATTAATCTTTGCTAATGTTTTGAGTAGTGCCATTTCTTTTGCGGAATTGTTTTGAGTAAGTAAAGTAGATTTAATGTAAATGCCATTATCTGAAAGTTGTGCAATGTACTTCATTCATTTCCTAAGACATTATAGAAATTTAGGAAGTGTGTACATAATAAATCATGGCATGTGAAAACATCAGCAGTTTGGATTAACCACAATTGCTGAAAAGCTTGCATGACATACCTATTACTAAATCTTTTTTCGCTAATGCATTGAACTCTTTCAGGCGCACATAACCAACTGAACCTGGGCCATTCTTGACTTGCTCTAATCGGTAAAAAACAGGGGATTTCGCTATAGATTGCCTTTGAATGGTAAAGGACTGGACAGGCCCACAGTTCCCATGCCTGACCTGATGATAGTTAAAAACAATATAAATCATTTGGCAAGTGTGTGGCACTGATGCATCTGTAATAATCTGAAGTTACTCCCTCCATCCCAACCTTATCTTCTTATATGGCTGGGTACAAATTTTAAGAAAATGTGAGGTGGAATGGATAAAAGTAGGAAAGAGAATATAGTATGAGAGGTGATAGTAAAGTAGGAGAGAGTGTGTATAAGGCATGATAGATGGTGAATATTGTACGAGAGAGTTGCCATTTAAGGGGTGGAAGATGAGATTGAGCTAGGCTAAAATAGAAAGTAGGAATGAGATCAAGACGGAGGGAGTATTAAACAGAACTAATGTGCAAATATCATATAACTAACCATGATACTGACAGATGTTTCACTTGGTCCTTGTAATAGTGACGAAGCTTCAAACTCTGACTTCCCTTTTACATCAACCCCATTAATAGACAGCAGTTCATCACCCTGCAAGAGAATTGAAACAAATCAAACGTGCATTGATCCAATAGCAGAGCACAAGCGTAAGATGCCGGAACTTTAGTTACTAATTGTGGGAATACAATCTAGGATAGATAGGATGTTTATCATATCCATATTAAATATCAGAATGAAAACTGAAAGACTTAATCTGAGATGCTGATGCATGGGAGTACACAGCTAACAAAAGAAATAACAAATGTGCCATAAAGCAATAAAGAATCTCTTGCCCACTCTAGTACCATTTTCTGCAGGTGACATGAATAATTTTAGCACAAGTTCCTCCAATTTATATTAGTTATGAAAACTTGAAAGGACGGATAGCAGTCACAACAACATGAAGAAGTACACAGCCAACAGAAGAGATAACAAATATGTCATACAGGCAATAAACAATTTCTTGCCCACTCTAGTACCATTTCTCTGCATGTGACATGAATAAGTTTAACACAAGTTCCTTCAATTTATATTAGTTATGAAACCTTGAAAGGACAGATACCAGTTACACCAACAAATTTAACAATTTTCAATTCCGAGTTACCAGATATATGTCAGATAACATAGTTTTCAGGTCTAAGTCCACTCTGTTTAATGTGCACATCAAATCTTAATAGTATGGATATGAAGCACCCCACCTCTTTTAACCGGTAAAAAGACATATTAAAGGCTACCGATGATGCGCCAACTCAAAATTACGTGGGACAAATAAAGCTTGCTTTCTCAAAGACCAATTTGTTACATATAAACCTAGGTTTCGTCATTAGGAAATAGGCAACATCAGCTTTTTACCTGTCTGACGCCAGCTGAGTACGCAGGGCCGTCCAATATTAGCCCGAGAATCTTCAATTTCATTGCTCCACTATCATCAGGGATTTGCCTAAGGTTTATCCCGATCCCAGTGATATCGTACCTTGCCATCTTCGAGAACTTTTGGCGATGATGAAGCCAACAAATGTCATGAAATAAGATAACTGAAAAAGTTTAAAAGTAAAAACAGCATTTATAAGAAGACTAATTTAAAGGAAATATAAACACAGAAAGTCAGATAATGCTTCTATATGTGTAATCAGGTTAACATAGTATATTTTGCTTACATAGAAAAGATGGAAAAGATCTTTAATAAATTAATTTGATGTGGTACGTATAGAAAATATGTTTGCATGTGTATGACTAATGTGTAACGGCAAAAAAGAGTAGTATCAAAACTGGCAACAGTTTGAGGCAATTAAAGAAAGTAAGAAAAAAGTAAGTAGTAGATAAATGTTACTACATACTGATGAAGAATCCAGATATCAACCGAGAACTTAACGCAAGAAGAATCCATAAAATCAGGACAATATATGCAGCAGCAAAGGAGAGTAAATATGAACATATGCTTACATCTGAAGGGCTAAGAAAACGCGTATAAGGGTCACCCAAACTTGCCAACAGTTTACGGATGATATCATGCGCTCTTGATCTTGTCTGAATAGGGGTAGCTAATATATCTTCCTTCTTTTTCTGAAACCGCAAAAGGAGAAACAATGAGCTTTTAACATGGATAATCAAACAACCTAGTGGAGCATGTAACACTAATCCTCATATTTACTTCTGCATTGTCCATTTAGAGAGTGAAGCATTTTCTGTTGTCAGTATACCTTTCCTGCAGCACACAGAACACATACCACGGGTGTTTGAGTGGTTTCCAAGTAGGTCACTGAAGCTCTACTTCTCTTTGTGAATTATAACTTGGCCAAATGGTATCAATTACAATGCACTTTCTCAGTAGTAGGCTATGTTCCGTCGATGACTTCCATTAGTTTTTGCTGGGGTTCTGTGATCGATCATTTTTTAGCTCTCTCAAGCTACTCAGCTTTACTCATGCTATTATTTTTAGATGACACTCAACATTTGCATTATATGCTTAATTCAGCCTTCATTTCCAATTCTCAGACCAAATTACCAAGTAGTTTCACCAATCCTTTATCTGAAGTGAACCATCCCATTCTAGTTACCAGTTCAATTATAGAACAATTTCATTACGTTTTCATTGAGATAATCGGTCTAAGCCTAAAGACTGGAGTGATCCTTCATTTCTGTTTCACATTCCTAACTCCAAGTAGTTTTCGGCTTTTCCCTGGGTCACCTCATTCGAACTACCAGTTAATTCATCCAACTATTTCATCATGTATGTATTCATTAACGGATAGCTCCCCAGTCTTCTACTCAATCTCAAGACTAACAACATACTAAAATACTAAATCATTAACTAGCTAAAAACTTGGGCATAAATTACTGAAACTAAACTAAAACTGAACTGAATTCAACACGCACCAGCCATGAATCAGGAGACCATCGATGGCGACCGGTATCGAGATAGCCTTCATTGACAATCTCCCAAGCCTCCTCCACAATCTCCTCGTTTGATACCACTTTCGATCTATCATCAGCAGTTTTAGCAACATAGTCATCCTCGCGGCAATTCGATTCCTCCTTCGGATTTATCAATTCGGTAAGCGTTGGCGAGGTTTTACCAGCTGATTCAATTGCGATTGAGTTCGATGGAGCTGAGTAAAAGAGGCCTAAGGAGAGTGTTACTGAGAGAAGAGTCGTGCTCAGGGTTTGAGCAATTCCATTAAAAAAGTTGGGTGACGGAGTCGGGGGTTTAAGTAGAGGACACTGAGGCGGCGATTGTGACGGAGCCGGTGAAGATAATGACGGCGATGAGCTGCATAGGAGAAGCAGCCTCATCTTACAGTTTTCTGCTGATTACACAGCATGCAGGCCCATTTTAGGACGGGAAAAATCTTAAAAAGGTAATGTGGTACAATATCAGGTTTTGGTACTTTTAAGTTAATTTATACATGCACAATTTAGGTACTTTAAATTGTCCAATAAACTAAAAACGGTACTTTAAGTTGACCTTCAAATTAAATATGGTACCTAACAAGTGAAATTGAACAATTTGAAGATTATTGGGTAGAAATGTAAATAAAAATAATTTCACTTAATTTCTAATGAGCCCCATTATCTTTTAAAATTAGAAACAAAC